>NQII01007363.1:22602-76168 GCA_002778355.1 Clitarchus hookeri | reverse complement strand
ATATATATAAATAATTTCCCGGTAGCTATTGTTTTTCTCTTTGTGATCCGCTGCTAACCCAACCACAGTAGTAGCATTTTGCTTCACTTTGTTATGATTCAGTAAACGCGAAAAAACCTAGCGAACTACAGTGATGTGTCGGTGTCCAGGCCAGGTGAAGAATCCAAAACACATTACAAAAATAATAGTTTATTGAACATATCTGCGAAGCTCCAGCACAGCTCCCCTCCCGGCGGCACGGTATTTGGGACAATTACGCCACCAGAAACTATATAATACTTGGCAACACTTTGTAAGAGGTCTGTCTGTCTGTCTGTCTGTCAGTCTGTCTGTGGACTAACGCCGAGATGAAGACATCAAGATTCAACTTGGCGTGCCGCTCGTCGCTTTCCGTACAACACACAGCCTACGGCGACGGTATCATTCAGGTTGGTAAGATATTGTAATTGATTACATTCTCCCTTGCCAATACCATATATTTATTGTATCTAATACTAATTATATTAAATATGTATTCTCTCTTCATAACTAATTTAAGTTCTTCCATCATAATATGTAGTATAAACCTAACCTGGTCCCTGGTATAAAACATTACAGCTTACACCGACCTTGCCCAACAGGGGCTCATCCTGAATCTTCGGGCAAAATTCGTCGTGTTTATGCTCTTGCTGAGTTTCACTTGAACTGGCTATCTCTAAGAAGCGATGATGTCAAACCTGAGGGGAACAACCCTCAGTGCAGTCATCATTGTCTGGTATTAGGCGAGTAGTAAGGGGGTTAGAGACCCTAGCGCAATTGAGCCGTTCAGTCTCAGGACTCCTATATAAAAAAAAATTTCAGAAAAAAAAAAAAAAAAAATTATGTACTGCAGTTAGAGGTTTTATTTCTTTTGCACTCATTTGGAAATGTTATTTGCCAAATATGCAGAAAAATGTAATATACAGAATTAGCGTAAGATAAAAAAAACAGTGTGTAGATGATGAACTTTGGAGCAGTTTCTAACAATTAATGATATTTGCAGGAGTTCAAAAAATGTTAAACTGGTGTTATTCAACAATGTATTCACTAAATATTATCATTTCTACATTTTAAGAATTTACATTGTTTCACGTTGGGTACACACAATGCACTATGCTTGCACATTGAAATAACAACAGTGATTAGTTATTGAAACAAAACATATAAAATTCAAATTGATTAAAATAATCAAAGTGAATGGTTACATGTTCAAAGTAAGACAATGTTAATGATCTGTGTAACATAATCAGGAACGACCAGTCTCTTTTACACAAACTTCTTCCTCCGGTAGTTTTCCTAGGTGTGAATGACACACTGTTGACCCTTGCATAGCTCCCTGTTGCTGAAACACTACCTAAAAATAATCAAGTTCCTCCTTTTCCCTTCATTGTGACCCAGAGTGTTTCGAGAGAAGTGTGTTCAGATCTCACAGTTTCGCTTCTTTTAAAGCTACTCCCTTCTCCAACATGGATGGTCGAATGGAGTTTACGGTTCTCCCACATTTCCGGATACTTTTAAATTCCACTGTGTCAATGATACAGTTCACTTCACTCTTCACCACACAGCTACCAGCTTTACTTTTGTGAATTATAACCCTTTTACAAGGTTTGAGTTTGAAGTGCCATGCACCTGGCACCCCAAGGCATGTGTGCCGTTGGCAAACACTCTGATTTGCCACTTGACCAACAGGAGCCGGTGCAGCACCGATAACTCCTTGTTCAATGTGGGGATTCAAGCAACACATGGGGTGGGGGTAGGAGCTTGCTGAATAAGGGTTTGATTCTGCACATCCCATGTTTGTGTCTTTTTAAAACATATGTCTGCCCAAACTGGCCCTCAGTTGATGCGCTTTAATTGGTGAAACCATTCTGGGTGAATTCCCTTAGCAGTAAAGCTTACTACTTACTGTATAAAACCTGCAGAAAGGCCCAATCACAGCTATATGTAGCCTAGCCAGGAGCCTGCGAGAGAGTCTTTTTCCTTTCAATCACCGGATACTCTCCTCCAAGTTGAATGACCTTAGCATGAGACTGAAATGCATTGATGTAATCATTTCCAGTATGTACAGTGGAATGTTTCTTTATCATAGCCTCATTGTAGCCAAAGATCCGGTCAGGGGAATAAACAAATGGCCCACTACACGAAATATGATCTTTTATCTGTCACACAGGGTAGACATTGCTAATTTTGTCACAAAAAAAATACAACTATCCTGCACTATGAAATAAGGAAACACAAATTTACTTTCTAAGAACAGTCTCAAAGAAAATGGGTTTTGCAGCAGTTCAACATGTATACTCCAAGGTGCGAATGGTAGATAACAGCTTTTGATGCAGTTTTTATATATAGACATAGGTTATGCAATGTACTGTATGTCTAATGGACGTAATGAGTTCTGCAGCGGTCCAAGATTTTGTTTTGCAAAATAAACACATTTCTTGTGGTCTTTGTTGCAATTTACAAACAAGATAAAATCAAATTAATTCTGAAGAATTTGAATTCAAAATTTGATTATACATGGAATATAATGGTAAAATTAAATTCATAGAATTTAATTTTGAACACAATATAAAATTAATAATATATTTAATTTTGTTGTTTATAAATAGAGAAAATGGCAACGTCAAACACGAGTGAAATGAAAGTGAGAGAGTTGAGAAATGGCAAAATCTTTAAATACTAAAAATATACATAAATTACAGAAGAATTATGTAATTAAAGCAAGAAATAAACATTAACATTGTTAGTGAGATGCAAGTTTAATAAGTTGAAAATTAGACAATTTTATATTTTAGTCAAATCTTTAAACATTGAAAATATAATTAAACTACAAGAGCTAGAGATTGATAGAAAATATAAAGCAACAGTGTTTCAAATTATTGATTCAAACTTTGGTAAAAAATTAATTGTATCTTAGATGAGAAATATAAAATTGCATTGCCAGATCGCTATACAAAGTTGATAGTTTGACACAGTCAAACCTGCTTTAACAGGTGCTTGCTTTTCCTTATAACATGTCTTTCTCATATACTCGTCATCGCAACACATTTTCTCCAACTGCCTCTCACGTACTTGATGATCGAAACATGTTTTACATATATTAAGATGTTTATTTTAAGTTTTTTTCATTTATGTGAAAACAGATATCTTTTTCATTGCCACATTTTTTACATTTTTTAATTATAGTGGCTTGTTAAAAAAAAAAAAGGAAATATCCTAATTGAATCAGAAAGTAGTGATGATGATATTAATTATACATATTTGACCCATTTCGTCAAAATTTTATTTTCTCATATGAGCAATGGTAAAGTTAGAAGTAGCACAACAAGATTTTAGCCTATTTTTATGAAATGTGATTAATTTTTTTTGTTGAAAATGCTAAGAAAAGGGGTGGGATGGAGTGGCTTAAACGCAGTCAGTTCTGGAACAGTTCATCTAAAACTTGACAAATAACACTGGTCAACATGATTTTTTTCACAAGGAAAATTAATAGTGACCCTTGTCCTGTTTTTTATGCTGAATTCAAATATGTATTCAGATTTCTTCCATCAGCTTAGTTTTCTTGCGACAGTCATTTTCGCGTAATATACTTCTGTATGACACTACTCGCTCCCTGCGAGATACAGGGCGGGTCGCAGGGTACGAGTTACCTCTCTGGCGGGCAATGTTTTGTCCGCTTTCCTTCTGTGGCCATAAGGGCAAAACTTCGTCGGGGCGAATTTGTTTGGAGGCGGGTTGTACTCTTTCTTACCAAGATGACAGTTATCCTCTGCGACGGGGAGTGGCAGGGGGAAGCAATAACTTGGTCTCTCAGTGTTTTAATAAAGAAGTCTATATTAGGCAAAAAATACACACACTGTCCGAATCTGTACCCAGCAAGTTAGGAGCCTTAAGGACGGATAAAATACCAAAATGCTCATGGATTTTAACATGGACGTTAGGCATCTGGGACTCAAAGGCTTCTTGAGCGAAGAACGCTGGCACTTAGCTGTATCCGACACTGAGCTTTCCCACGCGTCTTGACTCGGCGGTAACCCCGCTAGACGCCCTCTGTCTTTTCCCACGCGTCTCACTCGGGGCGCCTCGGCAACACCCCTAAGACGCCTTCTGCCTTTTCCCACGCGTCACGACTGCCTGTCAACTATTGCATTGTTTTAGTAAGCAGATGGCCAGTAGCCATCTGCTGTATACTGTTTTTATTTGTAAGTTTTATGAGTTTTATAAACGTTTCAATATGCCAAGAAAGTGTTTAAATCAACCAAACAATTTCTGCTACATGTGTGGTGAACTGACCTTCAAGTCCCAAAGGCGAAATTTCACACCACTTGTGAAAAAATTCTACAAGTTTTATTTTGGGTGTAAAACTGGTGATTTCGATAAAGACTGGGCCCCAAATATATGCTGTGTATCATGTGTTAGGCTTCTCACTGGATGGAAAATGCTACTCGTCATATGCCGTTTTCAGTCCCTATGATTTGGACAGAACAGAAGGACCATTTAACTGACTCTTATTTCTGCTTAACCAACATTAAAGGAATTAATTCCAAAACAAAATATACAGTTAAGTATCCTAATTTGGCTTCTGCAATGAGACCTGTGCCACATAGTGAAGAGTATCCTGTGCCAAAGTGTCCAGATTTCATGACCTTAAGTGATAACCCCGACTCCGACCCAGCTCATACTGAAGACGAAAGAAAGGAGAGAAGTTACCCTACATTTGAAGCAAGTAGTTTATCAAAACTTCACCTTTTAACTCCAGAAGATCGTAATGATCTTATACGGGATTTAAATTTGTCTAAACAGTCGGCTGAGCTTTTAAGTTCCAGGCTCAAATGTTGGAATCTACTCCGAAAAGATACACGGATATGCATTTATAGTAGTTACGATACAGATTTCAGTGAATACTTCTCTAAAGAAGGCCATGTAGTTTTTTGTAATAATGTCTATTCATTAATGGATGTTCTTGGACATCAACACCAGCCAGATGAGTGGCGATTGTTCATACTCTCATCGAAAGTTAGTTTGAAATCTGTACTACTGCATAATGGGAATGAATTACCATCAATACCTGTCGCGCATGCCAGTGATATGAAAAGAGACACATGAAAATATGTAATTGTTGTTAGAAAAAATTAATTATACTAAATATAACTGGAACAACTGTGGTGATTTGAAGGTCATAGCTTTAGTGTTAGGTTTGCAACTTGGATACACAAAATTCTGCCGTTTTTTGTGTGAATGGGACAGCAGGGATAGGAAGTCTCACTACACAAAGAAACAATGGCCTAAACGTGAATATCTTATTCCTGGGCATAAAAATGTAACAAATACCCCATTAGAGGATCCCAAAAAAAGGTGTATTTACCTCCCCTGCATATAAAACTGGGGCTTATAAATTTTTTTGTAAAAGCAGTGGATAAAAGTTCTGCTGCATTTATGTATCTGAAATGTAAATTTCCTAAAATAAGCGATGCAAAATTCGGATGATGAACATTTTGAGGAACTGTTACATCCACCGAAAAAAGCAGCATGGAAATAATTCAAAAGTATCTGTTGTGGATTTCTTGGCAATAATAAAGAATAAAACTATAGTGAGTGATGATCTGACGTCGTACAAAGGAATGGGCTGCAACATATCTTTGAAAATTCACTTCTTGGACTCTCACCAAGACTTCTTCCCTGAAAATCTTGGGGCTATCTCTGATGAACATGGTGAGCGTTTTCAACAGCAGATTTCTACTATGGAAAAGAGGTTCCAACGCAAATGGAGTCCCAATATGCTGGCCGACTACTGCTGGACCATGAATAGACATCCCGAATGCAAAATATGGCCAAAAATCATAATATAAAACTTTTTAGGTAAGGGTAAATTAGCCATATATTTATTATTTTGTGTTTCGTAAGTACTAATTCTTTTGAAACTTTAAACACGTGTCACAAAAAAACCCTGCCTGATGGACAAAATCAGAGAACATATTTGAACTCAGCATGGTAAAGATAGTTAGATTTTGTTTATTTAGTCCTTATGAAAGAATTTTTTTTTTTTGTTGACCAGCATAATTTAGAATTTTAAAATAAAACTAGTGGCACAAACAAAATTAAAAATTTGATTATAAAAGTTAACTAAGACAAGAGAGTAACATTTCAATTTAAGAGAGTTCAATCATATGCATAGATTGTTAATTTTTTATCATCTTTAATCTCTCTATATGTTAGAATTGTTTTAGAGCATTTTCATCTTGGGCCATGACACAAATAATTGCACACAAATATCAGGTTGAACACTTTATATTTTGAATTAATAAACTTACAATAACTTCGAAATACTACCCTTGAACAATCAATTAAAAATTTGCATCATAGCCAAAAAACAGTACATTGAGATAATTCATCACAATTAATTTCTTCAATAATAACAACTGCTTGAAAAGTAAATAAATCTGAATTACAACTTTCATCAAAAGAACTAGATTTATAAAATTACAATGTTCAAACTTAGTTTCTTCAATAATGATTAGAACAAATCATTAAATAGTTGACTAGAATATGACCCTATTTTGCTTAATGATCTATAAAAAAGAGGGCAGCAAGAACCATGCCCATCAAAGCCTCCATTTCCTAAAATGCACATTAAAAAATTACTTTTGACGGAGGCAGTCATAGAAGACCCGGCAAAGCTCCTACCAAATAAAAACATTTCAAAACTAACCACATTTAAAACATAAGAAAAAGCCCAATGAGAGAGTTGTGGAACAACTAACTATAAAAGACTAAGGCTTGAGCAGCCAAAAATTGGACAAACACTACACATTAAATTACTGGAAAATCAGTAACACAATGCTATAGTTAGTCAGGAACGAAATTTAGACTCGCAGCTAAAACCACAATTTGGAGAGGAAAAAAAAAAAATTGATATATATATATATATACACACACACACACACACACACTGCATACCCAAGACTAACACAACTATGCCACAGAAAATACCAAAACATTTAAAAACATCCCATATACACAGATCGTTCTCCACAACACACAGTTTTAACGCCCCATCATTCAACAGCTTGAGCAAACAAGTAAAATTAAGTTATCAACATGACACGTGATGTCGGGTGACCGACGACGTCACGGTCGGGCAGGGTTTTGTGTGTGTCAGAGATACGGGCGGTATGCTTGGCCGACTTGACTGGCTGCTAGCCGGACCTCGGCCAGCGTATAGGCTAGGGGACGTGGTTTGATGGCGCGGCACAAAGTCGGCTGTGGACTGTCCTTCATATTACTGGTTGACACACAGCCACTGGTTAGCCTGTATTGGGCATGGCCCGGGGTAACTCCTGACTCGGCTGCTGTTGCTGCCCCGNCTCCACAACACACAGTTTTAACGCCCCATCATTCAACAGCTTGAGCAAACAAGTAAAATTAAGTTATCAACATGACACGTGATGTCGGGTGACCGACGACGTCACGGTCGGGCAGGGTTTTGTGTGTGTCAGAGATACGGGCGGTATGCTTGGCCGACTTGACTGGCTGCTAGCCGGACCTCGGCCAGCGTATAGGCTAGGGGACGTGGTTTGATGGCGCAGCACAAAGTCGGCTGTGGACTGTCCTTCATATTACTGGTTGACACACAGCCACTGGTTAGCCTGTATTGGGCATGGCCCGGGGTAACTCCTGACTCGGCTGCTGTTGCTGCCCCAAGGTTGGCCGGGACTTATTCCCAGTCCTTAGGCGGAGGTGGTGCTGCAGCTGGCGGTGCTCAAGGGTGCCCGCGGAGGGCTGCTGGTCCTGGTGCTCCGGAACCATGGCTTCTCTATCCCCAGTGGCACGTGAAGTCCCTGATGGACGTCTGTGATGACGTATGTGGCTGGCAGGTGGTATAGAATGAGGGCTGAAATAAGGAGGGGAAGAGAGCTGGGAGGTGAGGCCTCTCCAACTGTCAGGCAGCTTAAGCTCATTCCCAGGGAGTTATGCTGCGAAGTGCAATTGGGGCTGGGTTACAGCTCCCGTTGAATTTGGAAGCAGTAGCTGCCTTCAGAGTTTGCCACTTCGCACCACTCCTATGAGCGTATGGCATAAAAGTAGGTACTAAAGTCGGCCCCGCAAAGGAAGAGCAGGCGATGAAGATCCGTAGCTAGGTGTATAGCCAAGTCGAGACCAAGCCAACCAGAGTCGTACCAGATTACTCTAACCGGCGACAGTTCAGCATGGTGGACGGAGTGAATTGGCTGGGCTGATTGACTAGCTACCTTGTGGATTGAGTCTAGTGGTTGTGGCTCTACTGTACTGCACACCAGTTGCACAGTATGGGTGACCATCTAATGGGTGTGTTTGCGACGTACGTGCTCCCGGTTAAGGGAGCCAGTTGTCCTACTCTAGATTCAGCAATTGGGTTTGTAAATGACTCAGTCTACTGCTTTTCCCTGGTGGGCTGATGTCTCCAGGTGATAAAAGAGACAGTCACGCTAGAATCAGTACTAGGTGGCTTGGTAGCAAACATGTTTATTCAGCGAGGAATAGACACAGTGGCCCGTAATACCTCCTAACCAACCAGGAATGGAAACTGAAGTAGACTAGGAATACCAGGTGAAGGGGACCTGGGTCTAAACTAGACCAGAGTAGATGCGGCTAGGTAGCTTTAGTACTAAATGACCCTACCTAGCTCGATGCTGTAGTTAAGAAAGGACTCGGGGTGTCACTACCAGAAAGGTAGTGCATGTTCAAGGGGGTTAAAGACTTCTTCGGGGGTTGCGGTGAAAGTCTTTAAGAGCTTCTGGTAGGTCGTGAAAACGGAATTGGCAGAGAACTCCAGCACACGAGGTGGTGGAGCGAGCTGCTGAGAATGAACTGCCGTTCTGCAGCGGTGCACGGACATATATTTATTCCACATGTCCGTGAGCTCTCTGGGGAATGGGGGAGAGCTACTGCTCCTGTTGGCGGAGTTGCGCTCTCGGGTGCCAATTTGGTCCGTGGCGAGAAAGCAGGCGTCTTTCATGCAGGGGGTTGCATTGGCTGCACAAGCTCGTGGGGGGTTGGTGTGACTTCTGGCAAAGGCAAAACGAACTTGGCTGACGTGTCCATGGGTGGCCCCCAGCCTAGGGGCATGTTGGTAGGCTCTGGTAGCAAGTTGTTTCCGGGTACAAACTTCGCCTGGGGTGACGTAATGACGTGTTAAGATAAGGCAAAGTCGTGTTTAAATAATCGTCAGTGCGCATCACGCGTCAAACATGACGGCAGCTACATCCTGCTGGATTAAAAGGTGTGGTGGCTCATACATTCTGAAGTTCTCTGCAGGAGACACGTTTCAAACGTCGGTGGGTCAAAGAATAGGAACCCAGGCCTTGCAACAACTTAGAGGCAAAGGAAATACCTCGCACGACGAGTACTAGCGTCGCAACCAACACTTCAAAACCTGTGCCCTGGGGAGGAGAGTCTCAAAGTCAAAGTTCTCGTCGATACGCCTTAACACAGTTCAAAGATGATACAGTTAATAGAAAACTCTTTACAAAGTTAAATAGAAGTCAAAGTGTAGAATTAAGAATTCAATCGATACATTGATAAAAACAAATAACACTCAGCTCAAGTCCATAATTCAATACGAGGAATGATCAGCTCCATCTTCAAGTCGTCTCTGGAGACTGGCAGCCAAGGGGCAACTCAGCACCAAGAGAACCAGCCTCATTTTGGGCCCAGAGGAACACCACCACGCCAATATCAGGGAGGTTGCGGTAGGCAAAACCAGTAGAAGCTAGACCTCTTCCATCAGCACTCTTATAGCTCCCAAACAGGTTGATGTCTACGTAACAGGGTGGGCTCTGCATGGCTCGGTTGGAAAATAATAAAGGATTAAAAAAGGGAAAACAATAACTTGCATAACAAGGGAAAAGGGATGAAGATATAAACGTGAGTTTACAAATTCAAATTGAAGATGATAGAAAAGCCACAGGTACACGCACATTGCAAACAAAAATCTAGGTGTGCTGCACATAAGCCTTCAACTGGGAAATTTGAGCCTTTCTAAATGAGCAATTTGCAGTGGTCAAAACATGACTAACTGTATTTGCCACTAAAAATGTATGTATTTTAAATGGACCTAAAAATATGGGAAAGAGCTTCCCGGTTACATCCCTTCCCATATCCGCCAACATGAAGTTCTTACACAGGACTAGGTCTCGTACCTTGAAAATTACCGGCAACCAAACCTGGTCCATTTTGGCCACAACCTGCAGTTTCGCTGCTGCGAGCCTACGATGGACCTCCTCCAGCAGGCAATCACGGGCAGCATCACCAAGAGGCGAGGGAAAGAGGGGCATATTCCTGATACTGAGTAGGGATGGCCGAGAGGATAACCAAGGAAAGGGAGTGAAGGTGGAACTCCCGTGGAATCATGCAGTGTGCTATTAAACCTTACATGTATAAAATTAAGGTTCTGATTCCACATAGTATGGTCGCGGCAGCGACGCAACCTGCACACAAGGAAAATCACCTGCGCTGCTAGGGGTAGAGTTCATGTTCGAAGACACCAGACCAGCCGAAGGGTGCCAAAGAAACTGCAGCTGGCCGAATATATATGCCGGCGCGCAGCCCCAAGACGGCAGTTGTATACTTGGCAGCTTACTCCACCTCATGTGCTGGAGCTTTCTGCCTACCACTTTCCTCACAAGAGATCAACCAGCCTTTCAGAAGTCTTCCAGATTTGTGTCCAGTGACCCCCCGAAGAAGTCGTTGACCCTCCATACTCACTATCACTTTGATAGTGAACCCAGAGTCCCTTCTGGACAACAGTATAATTAGTTAGGGTCAGTTGTTATAGCTACCTAGCCTATTTCTGCTCTTGTTTAGTTTTGCCCAATGCCTCTTCACCTGGTTTACCGTAGCTTACTTCTCCCGGTTTCAGTTCAATTGATAACTTGGAGATAGTATGGGCCACAGTGTCTATTCCTCTGGAGAATAAACACAGTAATTGTGACTTCCAACCTCGTAGGAGTCAAACCCACCAAGGAGAAGCAACAGACCGCGTCTTGAAACCACTTTGCCAAAACTAGTGTAAGACTCCGGACTATCGTTAACTGGGCGCACGTACGTCGCCAAAAAACTACCCAGTCGACGGCCACCCGTACCTTGAACCAAGTACTTCCGTACTTGGGACATTGTAAGGCAGAGCCACAACCACTAGGAAACACGTGACGAAGTGGCTAGATATCCAGATCAGCTAACCCACTCCAACCACTGCACTGAACTTCGCTGGTTAGAGTGACATAACTGATTCTGGTTACACTTTTAAAAAGGGAACTAGTCGCCTGCTTCTCCATGTTTTAGACCGTAGTATCTTCCCGTATGCCCTTCACTCAGAATCGGTGCAAGGTGGAGAGCTAAGAGGGCAGCTACTGCATCTAAACCTAGTAAGTTGCTCTGCAACTCATTGGAGTCTGCAGTCTGCCCACAGCAACCCCTCCCCAAGTGACCGAGCTCACACCACCTGACAACTGGCAAGGCCTCACCTAGTTCCCCCTAGCTCCTTTTCCAGCCACCCCCAGAAGATCACCGGAGAGCCTCACCCATTTGTAGTGCGCCTATGACTGGGACTTCCAGTGCCATTGGGTATTGCCTACCCCCTAGAGGCCTGCGTGGACCAGCCCAGCCAACAGCACCACCGCCGCCCCAGGGAAAGGCCCCAGTTCCATCCAGCAGCCACTGAGCCAGGGTCTACCACGGGTGAAGTCCACTGCAGGTAATAGTGTGGCTTTGTCAAAACCGACTGTGCATTAAGCAGTCATCCCCACACCTGATTTTGTGCCGTGTCGAAGGGCTACATGCCCCATCCTATACTGCAGTAGGGTTACCAAAAGACAGATAACTCCAAATACCCCTCAGCGAGGGGCCACAGCGCTTTATTAGTCAAATAATAAGGCAGAACCAGGCCAGCACGACCCCAAGAGTGAAGAAAATCTAGCCGGGAGTCAAACCAATAGCCAGCCAGACTTCGGGGGAGTCTGTAAACACCCCGTGGCACTCAATTTTACTAGCCGAGACACGCCCGAATTAAACATAAGCATTGCCGACCAAGGCGAAGCCGCCGCCACAATGGAGGAGGCCATTGCAACCCAACCAGAGAGATGCAACGTATCTATATGCAACACAGCAGGTGTAAATTTCTTTAGATGTGCACACTGCCAGAACAGATTCCACTACTTATGCTTGGGGTGGAATGATGAACCCCGTTATACTGATGGACTAGAATACCATTGTGATGAATGCCGGACCTGCCAAACTGGCCATTGTAGCTGGTTTATCTGCGCAAGACAAGGCGTAAACACAGATAGTTGCATTATTTGCATGCAAACATTTCACCACTTATGCAATGGCTGGCCAGACGAGAGAATCTCCAGACCTGGCTTAGTGAAGGGAATGAGGTGTGCAAGCGAGCGGCAAAATACCGACTGAATAATCCAGGCACACACCTCAACAAGAGTTCCACCTATAGTAGTGACTGGCCCCAGCTACCGGAATTTGCAGGAAAACCCCAAGAGGGCACTGCATCTTTTACGCAAGAGTGCAAGAGGGTGTTTAGTGAAAACGGGGGTCCAACCAAACAATGGGTTGTCAAAACCCAGAAACAATTAAAGGGTAACACATTAGAATGCTGGGATAAATATGTGGACTTTATTACGAAATGGGGGCAACTTTGCTCACACCTTGCCATCCAGTTTTCAGGAGAGGAAGTGTTGGCACAACTAACCACAGAATTCCACAGTCGAACCCAGGGCCCCGAGGAAGAGGCCGAAATACTTACAAGGAGAAAGGTGCAGACGTACTGCCGGATTTTTCCTGAAGGGAACTAGGAGGACTGCGTCCGAAATTGCTTAATCTACTCCAACTTGCCCTACCACAATCTGTCAACAAGTTAGTAGAAGAAAGGACTCCCGAGACAGAGCAGAATTTCAAGACGCAGGCAATATTAGACAAGGTGCGTAGCAGTAAATCCCAGGAAGCAACTAAGCCGTGAGCGGCACTTCCACCGGGACTGCCCAGTCAAGCCGACAGGCAGGTGGTGAGCAGGGAAAGTGGAACAACAGGCATGCCCGAATCCCCGCAGCGACGGACTGAGAATGAAGGGCCCACCACCACCGGGAAACACGAGCCCGTATACATCAAAACATTAGCAGAAGAATCTGACCCACCAGAAGCCCCTAATATAGAGGTCTAAATTAACGGACGTCTGGCACTCACCCTCCTAGACTCTGCAACTACTGAAAATTTTATTCGAAGCAACTTACTCACCCCTGCCCAATAGGCTTCACTTCGACCGCAAACCTGCCTAGTGCATATCGCCCAAGATAGCCAAACCCTCCGGGTTGTTGGTCATACCACTTTGGCCGTAGGAATTTACTGTTAAAACTAACCAAACCGAATTCGTAGTCTCGCCCAATATTGCAAAGGAAGTGATCTTGGGGCAACCATGGCTGCACCAACAACAATGCATTACGGATCACTGACGTGTTTATATTGAGGATAAGCATAGCGTGACTCAACTACAAGCACGGCCCAGACGTGGTGATCCCACCCCAGATAGCACCCAAAGAGATCCATCACCGGTTAGAAGAACCGGAATTCGCCCAGTTGCGACAAATACTTGCAGACCACGCCTGAACATTCAGCCACTGAGCCAGGATCTACCCCGGATGAAGCCCACTGCAGGTAATAGAGTGCCTTTGCCGAAACCGACTGTGTGTAGGGCCGTCGTCATCACACCCGACTTCGTGCCGTGTTGAAGGGCTACGCGCCCCACCCTATACTGCAGCAGGGTTACCATCAGGCGACAGATAATTCAAACTCCCGATCAGCGAGTTTAACCAGTGTGTCTGTCCGGCACCAAAGGAACCTCTATCTTACGGTGACGTTGCCGCCATTTTAATCAGACGTCGTGCATCAACGCTGTAATATAAGCTGTACCTCCGTAACAGTTTCACAACTTTATTAGTGTTTTCTTTGTCACACAATTCAGTGTTGTCAACATCACATTTACAAAAAAGTAGGAGGAAGGGGAAAGAGGCGAGACTATAAGAAAAAATAAAAACTCTACATGTCGGCACAATTTATTGGCATTTTAAGCATTACGTCTGTACGTGATAAAATATTTACACTCTTTAGTAACTTAAATGTACACCCAACAATAATTACAAGCTTACAGTCGTTCAAACACAATCCCCACACACACTGCTACTGTGCAGTAAGGCACACGGAAAGAAAAGAAGCAGCCATTTCTAGTACTTTGATACTGTAGGTCTAACAGAAACAACTCATGATTTATTTTATACCTGTTCCTCAGTGTAGTGTAAAAACTAAAATTATTACTTACACTAAACATTTAATTTCGTAAGTTTAAAATTCGTCACATTTAAACAGTTAAAGCATCAATAGCTATTAGGTCAGGTGGCAAAGACACTATTTTTAACAAAAATTTAAATTTTAAATTCATATGGAGTGCAAGAAAATCTTAAAAAAGTTTCTTTGACATTCTACAGGTAATAATACTTCTAGTTTTCATCACTGTTGACATCAAAACCGCCTACTGGCAAGAATGATGATTTCTGTAAGTCTGCAACTTATAAATATGTAAACTAAGTCTACAGCTTAATTTTTTTCAGTTTTCTATTGAGATGAAGCGTTTCTGTTTTCAAAGTAAACAAACATTTATGCAGTTCCTTGTAAGCAAATGTTATTTGCTATTAACTTTTATCTTTTATCTTTTGACCTACTTATCCACCCAAATATTTTTCAAGACACAAATGACAGGTAAAAAAAGACAGTACACAAAATAATTGATGTAGGAAAACAGTGCGTGCACAAACAAGCAGTACTCAGTTACACTGCAACAATAATTCTTGTGAAACAAAAAACAAATTCACGAAGTCTGTACATTTCTTCCTCAGCATTCAGATGGNCACAGCAGAGAGAAAAAAAAAAAAAAAAAAAAAAAAAAAGAAAGAGGAACCATTTGAAATGTGAGTTCAGTTTAAGTGGAAACCCTTCTCCCTGGTGGCCGCGAGGAGTCTCTCTCGAAGCAGCTCTTCTGTGGGGTAGTCTGGCAGCTTGAGGTAATGCACGCAAGTGTTGACCGAGGGGTAGCTACCCTCGCCGGCGTCCACCTTGCGCACCACTGTCAAACGGGGATAGAGGTTCGCCAGACCCCCTGGAGGCAGTGACGAGCAGCCTGTCGTGAACTGCAGGAACGCCTTCCTCTCCTCCGCTGACATGTCCATCAAGACGTTGACAAACCTCTGGAATCCCGGGCTGCCAACAAGCACATCACAATGGTTCTTAGCAGAGTTGCTGCCAATAACCACAAACATCTCCCTAAACCAAACTGTGTACATGCTATTGCGACTGTGAAAGCTTTAGTCACTATTAAGGGTGAAACGAGGTGAAGATGGTGCAGCAATGGGATTCACTGGTTAGAGAAGCTAACACCCTTAGAAACCCCACTAGCCACATCAGCAATGCTTCCTGTATGTAAAGATACAGGTTTGGCCCTGCTGAGAACTAAACCTAGTTCAATGTCGCAAGCACCCCTACTGGCAACCTGTCCTTCATAGATATGTAAATATTACTTTTCATGTACCAAACTAGCAAAATCAGTCAAATTTTAGTTCTATCATTCTTTAGGAAAAAACAGTTGTAAAGGAATTTCAAAGAATTCTATGTTTACAAATATTAACAAAAAGACAACCATAAAGACCTACCTCTACAGTTGGTACATATTTTAAAAATTACATTAAATATTTCAGTTCAAAATGTTAAACCAGTAACTTTATAGATTATTTATCTAAATTAACATTTATTTATGGTGAATTAACTATTTAAAATTTTTCTTTATTTATACCATTTTGCATTTGTCGCTAGAAAAATGAACTGCATTGTTATAAACGTTTTCATTACAGGATGCCCATACTTTCAGTTGCCTTCAGAAATAATATCAAAAGAATAAAACGCCAGTGGAACCACGTTATTGCGAGTATGGCCTATAGGGTCACGTCCGCCATTGCGATAGTTTTTCAATGCACCATCATTTACTCTATCATTTGAAAGATACTTAATTTTGTTTATTACGCAAGTCTGTTAATGAAGCCTTTCATTATAGCGATAGCGATTAGTAAAATCTTATTATTTTTAAAATGTTTAAACACGTTGCATCACAAGTGACATCTCCACCCATTTGCCAAGGTTGAGCCAGCCTTTGTTAGTCTGTATCGCGTGACGTCACTCGCGTTAAGACGAAGAATCAGGAGAAAGGTACGTGCATGTGTTATAGTGAGGAGTTATGGAGAGTGGTACAAAGGGGAGAGGTACGATCAGAAGTGGAGCTAGTAGTGGATAAGAAAGGAGGAGGTACGTTGGATATAGACTAGGATGGGACGGAGGGGAATGGTACGTACTGTGAAATGTAGGAGGGGCGGCGAGATGCTATTCGCCTAAAGCTCCTATGTTGTAGAGGTAAGAAGACACTGCCGCTTGCCGCTTCTCCACGTGCCAGGCGAGTAAGGGGAAAAGCATGATTACGTCTAACAGTTGCTAAACAATGTTACATTGTTTATGATGTTTCATGCATTTTTTGCAACTTATGCTAAGCAGATTTAAATCGTGAGCGTAGCTTCACGTGTTCCAGTTTTTGTAAACCTTAGTTCTGTTTAAATTATGGAGTGTGCTAATAAAAGAAAAACACTTGACATTGTAACAAAGTTCAAAATCATATGCCAGGTTTTCAAATGTACGTGACCTAAATAAACACCCTTTTAGTGTAGTTCATTATATTTAAAATGCAACAATATTTGTGTGTTGACTATTTCCTGCATCGGTTTGAACAGAGACATTTATTGCATTTAGTTCTTTCGAACAAGTAAAATTTGAATTTTATTTCCGTACAAACAAATTTTCCTTTGAATCATCAAAACAATTATCACATAAGAACCGTAAAACAATCACGTCTTATGAAAGACGTTAAACTAGAGTTCCCCAAACCACCATAAAATAAACAGAACCATAACTTGTATGTTGGGTGGTCACAACAAAAATAAAACATATTCGGAATGGCAGCCATCTATAGAAGCCTACATACTGTTATGTGAATTATACTGTTGAGTTGAGCAAAAATATAAATAGGGCATGTATGCAATTGTGAAGTACGATATATGAGATGTTATTACAAGTGTACAAGACCGTGAATTCTGCACGAAGGAAAAATAAAGGTAATAAATGTAAATTTTGTGACTAAGTGAGTAAAAAATTGTAAACATATGCCAGTAATTCACAGATTTCTATAGTAAAACAATCATAAGTTTTTCATTTGTTGTAAATGTCTGTGTAAATGAAGTGTGGTGTGGCACACTAGGGAGAGGGGGGAGGGGGCAAGGGATGGGAAGAGAAAAGAAGCTGGGAGTAGAAAGGAAGCTGGGAGGAGAAAGGTCAGAGTGATTAATGAAAGGGGGAAGGGGAAGTGGGTAGAGGCAAGACACAAGGACAAAGAGAATTGGGCAGAGTGGTGTGAGACAGGAGTAGAACGTTAAAGGGGGGAAGTAGGGAGGAACGTTCTGTGANCAAAGAGAATTGGGCAGAGTGGTGTGAGACAGGAGTAGAACGTTAAAGGGGGGAAGTAGGGAGGAACGTTCTGTGATCTCCAGGCTTTGTGTGTGAGAGATATATAAAGAGATTGAGGTATAGATATATATAGAAATAGAGAGAGAGATTGAAATATAGACAGAGATAGTAGAACGTTAAAAGTGGGGGAAGTAGGGAGGAACGTTCTGTGACCTCCAGGCTTTGTGTGAGATATATAGAGACAGAGAAAGAGAGAGAGAGAGAGAGAGAGAGAGATAGAAATAGCATGCTAATTTGTAGACAAGCAACTCCCTCACGCCTTTTCTACAAACTTGGCGGAAGAAGTAACTTTGTGCCTACTGGTGGTTACATTATGCCCCGTCTCGATTTTTTTTTGTATTAACTTGTTGCTGCATACACTAGCTTATGGCATTCGTTAAACACAGGAGCTACAAGAGCAAATACAATAACAAAAAAATTATGTGGCAAGGTAAATTCTTTTATAATGATAACTCGCTATAGCGATAATTTATTTTGCCATTGTCGACTATCGTTATAACGCAGTTCCATTGTATATGTACAGTATTGCTATAATATGCCGTCAAATCTTAATATCATTGATAACACCGTGGGTGCACAATCTTGCATGTACATTATACATCTAAAAAATTCCTAAAAAAGATTAGAAGCTGCAACATACCTATCCCTGCAGTAGCCTAGTTTGGGTTCTGTATAGTTGAGCAGTTCATCTCGTGACCACTGTGGGTTCTGGTCACCACAGAGCATGACCCGCACCTCCTCGGGGCTGAATGCTCGCAGTTTGTCCATGGGAAACACACGCGAGAAACCTGCACTGAACGCTTCCAGCTGACGAGCCACTCCCCGCTCCAAGCAGAACACCGTTGTCAGGTCAATGTACTCTTCAACATTGTCCAGAGTTACCTAGAATTGTTCAATCAATAAATAAGATTGGGTATGATTTCACTCACCAATTTCTAAACTAATGTAATGTTACATGTGTATAATGTGTGACACCCTATAAGTGTAAGTGCATATGAGTTCATAACTTACTAGCATATCTTAACATAGAGCATGTCATTATACTTTATATACGTTAATAAAATAATAAAGTTTCTACAGTGATGCAACCTCGTAACATTAATATGTTTCTAGAAATGCACTAAACCCAATCACAATTCCCGGGTCTATAGTAGATACAGTGGAACCTCCAAGTATTTAACCCAGATGGATTGAAAGTCCGCAGCCATGGAATATATATTCTGTGGTTCTATTCTTTGATTTATCTGACTTGGAAGACCACCTTCATAGAAAGTCCATATGCACTGAAATTTGTCAGTCGCCTGAGAAACCAATAGAGAATCCACTGTATATACCATTAACTGCAAAGAATGTGGCTATGTTAATACCATACTCTGTATACTACTCAAGATATTCTGAAAAATTTACAATAGAATTTCACTGTTCCAACCTCTTCTTATTACAACCAGTATATTTTAAGAAACTTAACAAATTTAAGATTTAAAAAAATCAAATTTGAGGGAAAAGGCTGAAAATGAGGTAATATTATATGGCAAATTCCTTGAACTTACCAGACTAACCCTAGGCAACAACTTCAGATTTCAAGATGCACACTACCTTTCAATGCACAGCTATGGGTACACGTATGGCCCCATCCTATGCCAATCTGCTTATGAGCAGGTTAGAAGACAAATTCCTCAGTCACCAACCAACCCAACCACACTGCTGGATGTATTTCATTGACGTCTTTACGATATGAATTTACACTGAAAACTGCCTAATTCACTTTCAGAACAACTTAAACGCACACAGTATGNTGACGTCTTTACGATATGAATTTACACTGAAAACTGCCTAATTCACTTTCAGAACAACTTAAACGCACACAGTATGCTCAAGTTCCATAACACATGTCATATATAATTGGATATTAAAGCAACTCTCCACAATGGCACAACTCCAACTGCTGTACACATTAAACCCACCAACAACCTCCAGTACTTACATTTCGACAGCTATCACCCATACCATGCCAAAAAATTCTTACGCTACAGTCTTGCCATAAGAGCCAAGTGCATCTGCTCCACCAACAGTGATCTCAACAGAGAGTGTGAACAAATAGACATAGCATTCCTGGACAGGGGGCTACCTCACGGCCCTCTACCACAAATACATTCAGCAAGTCATCTCAAATACCAGAACACAAAACAAGGTCAACAACTCTGATATACCCCTGGTGGTCCCACATCATGAAGGCCTAAATAAACTCAGAACCATTCTCCAATCTGGATAAGAAATTCTAACTTCCTCACCACAAACACAAGAACTGCTTTCCAAACCACCCAGATTGGCCTTCAAAAGGCCACCTAACCTCTCCAACAAACTGATTTGTCCAAAGCTGCAGCCTAGCAGAAATGCCAAAACAAACTACCGCCCCAGAGGATCCCACCCATGTAATAGCTCTCGCTGTGGTTCCTGTGCCATCCACCAACCCTCAACTTCTTTCAACAGCAGACTCACGAACCGTACACATCATATCCAAGGCAACTACAACTGTGCAACAGAAAATCTGATTTATCAGCTACAGTGCCATAACTGTAAGGCAGAATAAATCGGCATCACCAACACACTCGAGCAGAGGATGAATGGCCACAGAGCAGATGCTCAACAAGCCATGGCTAGTAACATCCACAATCTANCAACACACTCGAGCAGAGGATGAATGGCCACAGAGCAGATGCTCAACAAGCCATGGCTAGTAACATCCACAATCTACATGACTAACCAGTTGCAGCACGCATGCAGCATCACACAACAAAGATTTCGACTCCTGCTACAGTACAAGAGTTGTGAGAGCCCTACCACATTCAAACAATAGCTCAGGAATTATCTCAACAATTTATAACAAAATCCAGGCACCCCTCCTGCCACAATATAAGATAATCACAGCTCCAAACCACACTCATCAGCTATACCTGCAAATTTTCAATTTTCTCACCGCACCCTAGTTTGCCACCAGACTACTAAGTTTACTACCGACAGCGGCCTTCTATCATAATGTAATGTCCTGCAACGCCCTGCCCAATGAAGCTGGCGTAGCCAGCAAAACATTGCGGTTGCGCAACTGCATGAAAAATGTGTCTTCCTTCTTTGTGTCTACAACAGCTGACAGGTCAACGACTTTGCTTGCGCAGTGAATGTGTGCGACAACAGTACATTTCAATGAGGACTGACGTACTAAGTCGTTACACCCGTATTTTTTAATGTTGAAGTTAGAACGGAGTTTTAACAAAATTTACGCTGCAATTTTTTGGTTTCTAAAGTTTTTTTAGACTAATTTTTTTTTTTATTTTTCATGATTTCTGACCATTTTTTCTTACGAATGTGGTGTTAGTACAAACCAGGCACCATAGAAACAATATTAAAGTGTTTTTCATTTTAAAAACTTGTAATTTTTTGACACAGGCAAATAAATACAGTCATTACAATTTGCCTCTGCACAACCTTCAGTAATTAATAATTCAACTTGGCACTTGCAGTGAGTTACAGGCTTTCAGTGCTTACACATTATTTATGGACAGATGTATGGTAACTGANGAGAGAGAAAGAGAGAGAGAAAGAGAGAAAGAGAGAGAGAAAGAGAGAGAGAAAGAGAGAAAGAGAGAAAGAGAGAGAAAGAGAGAGAGAAAGAGAGAGAGAAAGAGAGAGAGAAAAAGAGAGAAAGAGAGAGAAAGAGAGAGAGAAAAAGAGAGAAAGAAAGAGAAAGAGAGAGAGAAAAAAAGAGAAAGAGAGAGAAAGAGAGAGAGAAAGAGAGAGAGAAAGAGAGAGAGAAAAAGAGAGAAAGAGAGAGAAAGAGAGAGAGAAAAAGAGAGAAAGAAAGAGAAAGAGAGAGAGAAAAAAAGAGAAAGAGAGAGAAAGAGAGAGAGAAAGAGAGAGAGAGAGACAGAGAAAGAGAGAAAGAGAGAGAGAAAGAGAGAGAGAGAAAGAGAGAGAGACAGAGAAAGAGAGAAAGAGAGAGAGAAAGAGAGAGAGAGAAAGAGAGAGAGACAGAGAAAGAGAGAGAGAAAGCGAGAGAGAAAGAGAGAGAGAAAAAGAGAGAAAGAGAGAGAAAGAGAAAGAGAAAAAGAGAGAAAGAAAGAGAAAGAGAGAGAGAAAAAAAGAGAAAGAGAGAGAAAGAGATAGAGAAAAAGAGAGAAAGAGAGAAAGAGAGAGAGAAAGAGAGAGAGAAAGAGAGAGAGAAAGAGAGAGAGAAAGAGAGAGAGACAGAGAAAGAGAGAAAGAGAGAGAGAGAGAGAGAAAGAGAGAAAGAGAGAAAGAGAGAAAGAGACAGAGAAAGAGAGAAAGAGAGAGACAGAGAAAGAGAGAAAGAGACAGAGAAAGAGAGAAAGAGACAGAGAGAGAGAGAAAGAGAGAGAAAGAGAGAGAGAAAGAGAGAGAGAAAGAGAGAGAAAGAGAGAGAGAAAGAGAGAGAAAGAGACAGAGAAAGAGAGAAAGAGAGAGAAAGAGAGAGAAAGAGAGAGAAAGAGAGAAAGAGAGAAAGAGAGAAAGAGAGAAAGAGAGAGAAAGAGAGAAAGAGAGAAAGAGAGAGAAAGAGAGAGAAAGAGAGAAAGAGAGAGAAAGAGAGAGAAAGAGAGAAAGAGAGAAAGAGAGAGAAAGAGAGAGAGAGATAGAAATAGCATGCTAATTTGTAGACAAGCAACTCCCTCACGCCTTTTCTACAAACTTGGCGGAAGAAGTAACTTTGTGCCTACTGGTGGTTACATTATGCCCCGTCTCGATTTTTTTTTGTATTAACTTGTCGCTGCATACACTAGCTTATGGCATTCGTTAAACACAGGAGCTACAAGAGCAAATACAATAACAAAAAAATTATGTGGCAAGGTAAATTCTTTTATAATGATAACTCGCTATAGCGATAATTTATTTTGCCATTGTCGACTATCGTTATAACGCAGTTCCATTGTATATGTACAGTATTGCTATAATATGCAGTCAAATCTTAATATCATTGATAACACCGTGGGTGCACAATCTTGCATGTACATAATACATCTAAAAAATTCCTAAAAAAGATTAGAAGCTGCAACATACCTATCCCTGCAGTAGCCTAGTTTGGGTTCTGTATAGTTGAGCAGTTCATCTCGTGACCACTGTGGGTTCTGGTCACCACAGAGCATGACCCGCACCTCCTCGGGGCTGAATGCTCGCAGTTTGTCCATGGGAAACACACGCGAGAAACCTGCACTGAACGCTTCCAGCTGACGAGCCACTCCCCGCTCCAAGCAGAACACCGTTGTCAGGTCAATGTACTCTTCAACATTGTCCAGAGTTACCTAGAATTGTTCAATCAATAAATAAGATTGGGTATGATTTCACTCACCAATTTCTAAACTAATGTAATGTTACATGTGTATAATGTGTGACACCCTATAAGTGTAAGTGCATATGAGTTCATAACTTACTAGCATATCTTAACATAGAGCATGTCATACTTTATATACTTTAATAGAATAATTAAGCTTCTACAGCGATGCAACCTCATAACATTAATATGTTTCTAGAAATGCACTAAACCCAATTACAATTCCCGGGTGCATAGTACATACAGTGGAACCTCCAAGTATTTAACCCAGATGGATTGAAGGCCCGCAGCCATGGAATATATATTCTGTGGTCCTATTCTTTGATTTATCTGACTTGCAAGACCACATTCATAGAAAGTCCATATGCACTGAAATTTTTTAGTCCCCTGAGAAACTAATAGAGAATCCACTGTATATACCATTAACTGCAAAGAATGTGGCTATGTTAATACCATACTCTGTATACTACTCAAGATATTCTGAAAAATTTACAATAGAATTTCACTGTTCCAACCTCTTCTTATTACAACCAGTATATTTTAAGAAACTTAACAAATTTAAGATTTAAAAAAATCAAATTTGAGGGAAAAGGCTGAAAATGAGGTAATATTATATGGCAAATTCCTTGAACTTACCAGACTAACCCTAGGCAACAACTTCAGATTTCAAGATGCACACTACCTTTCAATGCACAGCTATGGGTACACGTATGGCCCCATCCTATGCCAATCTGCTTATGAGCAGGTTAGAAGAAAAATTCCTCAGTCACCAACCAACCCAACCACACTGCTGGATGTATTTCATCGACGTCTTTACGATATGAATTTACACTGAAAACTGCCTAATTCACTTTCAGAACAACTTAAACGCACACAGTATGCTCAAGTTCCATAACACATGTCATATATAATTGGATATTAAAGCAACTCTCCACAATGGCACAACTCCAACTGCTGTACACATTAAACCCACCAACAACCTCCAGTACTTACATTTCGACAGCTATCACCCATACCATGCCAAAAAATTCTTACGCTACAGTCTTGCCATAAGAGCCAAGTGCATCTGCTCCACCAACAGTGATCTCAACAGAGAGTGTGAACAAATAGACATAGCATTCCTGGACAGGGGGCTACCTCACGGCCCTCTACCACAAATACATTCAGCAAGTCATCTCAAATACCAGAACACAAAACAAGGTCAACAACTCTGATATACCCCTGGTGGTCCCACATCATGAAGGCCTAAATAAACTCAGAACCATTCTCCAATCTGGATAAGAAATTCTAACTTCCTCACCACAAACACAAGAACTGCTTTCCAAACCACCCAGATTGGCCTTCAAAAGGCCACCTAACCTCTCCAACAAACTGATTTGTCCAAAGCTGCAGCCTAGCAGAAATGCCAAAACAAACTACCGCCCCAGAGGATCCCACCCATGTAATAGCTCTCGCTGTGGTTCCTGTGCCATCCACCAACCCTCAACTTCTTTCAACAGCAGACTCACGAACCGTACACATCATATCCAAGGCAACTACAACTGTGCAACAGAAAATCTGATTTATCAGCTACAGTGCCATAACTGTAAGGCAGAATAAATCGGCATCACCAACACACTCGAGCAGAGGATGAATGGCCACAGAGCAGATGCTCAACAAGCCATGGCTAGTAACATCCACAATCTATGACTAACCAGATGCAGCACACGTGCAGCATCACACAACAAAGATTTCGACTCCTGCTGCAGTACAAGAGTTGTGAGAGCCCTACCACATTCAAACAATAGCTCAGGAATTATCTCCACAATTTATAACAAAATCCAGGCACCCCTCCTGCCACAATATAAGATAATCACAGCTCCAAACCACACTCATCAGCTATACCGGCAAATTTTCAATTTTCCCACCGCACCCTAGTTTGCCACCCGACTACTAAGTTTACTACCGACAGCGCCCTTCTATCATAATGTAATGTCCTGCAACGCCCTGCCCAATGAAGCTGGCGTAGCCAGCAAAACATTGCGGTTGCGCAACTGCATGAAAAATGTGTCTTCCTTCTTTGTGTCTACAACAGCTGACAGGTCAACAACTTTGCTTGCGCAGTGAAGGTGCGCGACAACAGTACATTTCAATGAGGACTGACGTACTGAGTCGTTACACCCGTATTTTTTTAATGTTGAAGTTAGAACGGAGTTTTAACAAAATTTACGCTGCAATTTTTTGGTTTCTAAAGTTTTTTAGACTAATTTTTTTTTATTTTTCATGATTTCTGACAATTTTTTCTTACGAATGTGGTGTTAGTACAAACCAGGCACCATAGAAACAATATTAGAGTGTTTTTCATTTTAAAAACTTGTAATTTTTTGACACAGGCAAATAAATACAGACATTACAATTTGCCTCTGCACAACCTTCAGTAATTAATAACTCAACTTGGCACTTGCAGTGAGTTACAGGCTTTCAGTGCTTACACATTATTTATGGACAGATGTATGGTAACTGANCTCAACTTGGCACTTGCAGTGAGTTACAGGCTTTCAGTGCTTACACATTATTTATGGACAGATGTATGGTAACTGATATCCGTTCCAGGATATCAGTTTATAAAAAAACCAAAGTGTATTGAAATAAATATTTCAGTAACAAATCCTCCAACTTTTGAAAGAAGGCACTGAAAATGGACTTTGCACTCAATCGCAGTACTATGTATAAACATTTATGTAAAGGGAAAGTCAAATATTGTCTGTCTAATATAAGTTGGCGAGATTTTGACAGTCAGTGAGTGGCAACTCGATGTATATGAAACAAACAAAGTGCCATTTACAAAATCCTGTATCGGCTGGTGCACGAACGAACAAAAGTTAATATTACGTTGGCAATTCTGAGTGCATTGCTGACGCACATCGGACAAGCAGAAAATACGCGATAAAAAAAGAGTTCCTAGATTAATTAATACATTTTATTTTGTGTGGTCACAAAACAGTGGTTGTTAGTGTTACAAACTAAACTTTGTGATAAAATAGTTATGTATAGGTGTTCAAAATGAAATGCACAATAAAACGATCCGTATCCAAATGAAACACAACTTCAAAACCTTTTTNTATAGGTGTTCAAAATGAAATGCACAATAAAACGATCCGTATCCAAATGAAACACAACTTCAAAACCTTTTTCACGCCGTATCCCTACTCTCCATCCATGCTTGATATTAATTCCAAAAGCATACAGAAATATTGCATAATATTGTTGATTTATTCTTTTTAATAATTTGATGAAATATACCGGATGAGAATAAAAGAATACCCCAACTTTGAATATCTGTAAATCAAAACCAAACAACCCACAACCTTGGTTGACCAATCAAATGAAACATGGAACTGTGAAGATTGTTTACATANTAAATCAAAACCAAACAACCCACAACCTTGGTTGACCAATCAAATGAAACATGGAACTGTGAAGATTGTTTACATAACTTCATAAATGTTCAATGTGACCACGAGCGGCACTAACAACATCTACGCGATAATCAAACTCATTACACACTCTTGTCAGAATGTCCAGTGTTACAGTTTGGATGGCGTTCGTAACTCTAGGTTTGAGGTGGTGAGGGGGAAGCGAGACCAGATCAAGAGGCAGGACCATGTGCTGCTACCTATTGAGCAACGCAAACGGCTCACACCTTGCCCTGTCNGCTGCTACCTATTGAGCAACGCAAACGGCTCACACCTTGCCCTGTCGTGTCATGCACGCCATCTGTCAGATTTTTCCCGAAGCATTACAAGCACGAAAACGATAGCTTTCGTGTGTAATATGTAATAAATTTACAAACAGATACCAATAATTTTATTTTTCCACGAGCTCTGCATAATTTTTAAAGTAACATATATTTCATGTACAGCGATTTTTAGTACTAGTAATGTCTATTCGGCCAATAATCTTTTGTCTACGTAAATTATACGCCATATTGTTCTCCCGAAAATTCATTTCCTTGTTTCCGTGTTGTTACTACATTGTATTAATAAAACAAAGAAAGTGGGACGCGCATGAATAGTTTTTAAGCAATTTTTACGTTATTCCAAGTCACATATTTCCAACTAACTGTTTAGTATCAGTAACAGCAGAATTACTGCTTTGCAATTAACAGTCGGCGAGTTGTTGGCAAATAAAAGCGTGCTGTACATCAAATTTCCCGAACTGCTTTTAGTTCCAGTTATATTGGCTATGAAGTCCAAAGTGTGATAATATCTATAACTACTCTCGCAAATGTTAACCCAAATTCGCTGTCTCTGACAAATTAAAAAAAAGTTACCACATATTAAATTTTTTGCAAGGTTTTATATTATTACTTTTATAACCTACCAATTTTTTTAGACAGATGTCAGTCTATAAATATCTTAAAATTTGTTTAGCAATACAGTACAATGGCAAGTGGATTAGCTGACAGCATGTTGATAAAATATACAGCCTCTACTTAACGCACCAGCTGATGGCGAAAGGATACATAAATGAAAAGTAAACATTTGGCACTACTTTTATTGAACTGTCAAAATTTTGCCAAGTTACATGAGATATAAAGTAAACATGTCTTGGGTATTATTTTATTCTGAAGACATTAGGCTACTGAATTAAAATAATATTCCGTGCAAAAATTATGTTGATTTTATTTATGCCAGAGATGATTGAAAATAGACTTACAATGCTTAGTAAAAACCTCATGCTGCTCAATGTTTATAAAATTTTGGAAGGAGGGGAGGCTAAGAAAATGTCTCTCGGGTATCATTCTTTTCAGAAGATGCCTGCCTATTAAAATAAATTTATATTTAACTAGCGAACCGGCCCGGCTTCGCCTGGGAACAATTGAGTTTCACAGTGATACACTATAATCCATTCACGGTATCTTCAATACTTTTGAAAAGAACCTTTGAAAAATCACCCTAGGAGTTACATGTTCAATTGGTTATAAAAAAATTATATATGGAAAAAGGTTTTGTCTTGCTTTTAGCACTGAAGCACTATATAAATTGGTTGTTTTAAGTTTTAAGTATATTTTTTCAATAAATTATAATAATTTGTTAAAAGTCCGTACGAATTAACAACGGATTTTGAAGGGACATGTTGGTTATAGCTGAAAAGAAATAGTTCGAGGGTTAAATATTAATATGTATAAATTTAATGCCGTAATTGTAAAGTTAATATTGCTAAACTATATATTTACATTTTTACGTAGCACTCATGGGTAAAGATTTCACTGTTATTAATTGAAATTAAATAAATTTCAGTGTCTGTCCAGCGGACTCATACACTCCATCTTGTCCGTTTGGGCACGTTTTTTTCAGAAGTATAACCACGCCATATTGGATATTGGAGACGCTGAATTGTGGTTATAAAACTAACGTAACACATTCTTTCTACTTATAAGATAATTCTAGGTTAAGATGTAATTTTAGTATTAGCGTTGTTATTTCTGCAGTTTATCAAATAAACGTGCAAAATATAGAAAGGCATTTGAATATTTCCGTTACGTTATTCCCTTCGCAAAGAATGCAAAGGAATCGAATTTTGGTCGCCGCCAACTGATAATCGATTATTTTCGAAAGCTTTTTGTGGAGACCAAGAGATGGCAGCACATTAGCGTTGGTTCTTCAGTGCCAAATGTTAGCCGTGACTCGTCTTTCCGCCGCATAGTGTTGTTTTTATGTTGCAGTGAAGAAGCGCGACAGTTCTTGATGGAACAGAGATGTACCTACACCGCAGGTTTCAAAATGAAAGTGATTTTGTTCGCTGAAGAGTTTGGAAATCGAGCCGCGGGCCGTGAATTCGTAGTAAATGAAACGTTAGTGCGGGGCTGGAGGAATTTTTCTCACTTATAAGTCGCACCCCGAGTTTTCAATAAATTTTTTTTTTAATAAAATGTGCCACTTATATGCGATAAAATACGGTACCATTTATCACAGTGAAATCTTTAACCTGAGTGCTACTTCCAAAAGTTTATTATGTAAAATTTAACTTTTTCCTTACAGCAAATATGTAAATAAATCTTAATACAATAAGTAAACTTTAATTAAATTATATAATTAACAGTTCCGATATATACTTCAATCTACCTTTTTGTATGTATTACAACATTTCGCTAAATTGATTAGCATTTTTTAGACATTTAGAGAATTTTATTAAAGTATATGACAGTTAAGATTACATGGCATTGTTTCTCTTCAAAAATAAATTTTGGTAGTTCCCACATGGACACTGTTAACAAAATATTTGACAGTTCCCACGTGGCTCTGTTTTTGTTTACAAAATGTTTGACAGGTGTCACATGGCAATGTTTTGTTTACATACTGCGGAAGGATACATAATCGGCTCCCTGAAAGTAGATCTTTAGCAGGGCTTCAGAAAATCTTGAAGTTACCGTGAATACATTATAATAAATAAATTGGGAATAGACAATTCATTTATGTGAAAACAGAATAATGTTGGCCTAGGTTTTTAACTGATTATGGCAACCCAAAAGGAAGGAAATACTTTTTACCTGATAGCGGATAAGTAAGGTATTGTTTTTGGAGTGTATCTGTGCAGCTATTGCATAGTTACCACATTTCCGCTTTCCAGCGTCGATGTATGAAAATCAACATGCAAGTTTCATCAAGTTGTAGCTTTAGAAATAAGTGTACCTAGGCACTACTTTTTGCGCTTGGCTGAGGGATCTTAATTGACCACCAAAGTTAAGCAACGTTCCCAGCAGCACACATTTGGATGGATGACCGTTTATTGGCATAACATCAGAGCACTTCCGGATTTCAGAGGACACGTTAAATATTAGTCCTGGTTGTCATCGATTTCAGAGGTCATTGAGCGGCCTGCTAAACTCTGACACCAGAGGAAAAAAATATTTCCGTCACGTTCCCAGCCGTTGCAGAACTGAGTTTTGTTGTTATTCCACAGGAACCATACAATTTTCTGGGATAAAAAGTATCCTATGTCCTATTCCAGGACCTGAAGTACTTAAATACCAAATTTAATCAAAATCCGTTCAGCCGTTATGGAGCCGAGTGGTAAAAAGAAGAANGGACCTGAAGTACTTAAATACCAAATTTAATCAAAATCCGTTCAGCCGTTATGGAGCCGAGTGGTAAAAAGAAGAAAAAACACACAAACACACACACGCTTTCACATTTATAATATTAGTAGGATTCAACAAAGTAATTTGCATAATATACAGACAACATACAAAAAATTGCATATTCTGACATAGGTGTTGAAAGTGTATGTCAAAAATCGGACCAAAATTTTATTTACTATGACCTTCCTTCCATAACCACCTTATTTCTGGAAAAANGGACCTGAAGTACTTAAATACCAAATTTAATCAAAATCCGTTCAGCCGTTATGGAGCCGAGTGGTAAAAAGAAGAAGAAAAAACACACAAACACACACACGCTTTCACATTTATAATATTAGTAGGATTCAACAAAGTAATTTGCATAATATACAGACAACATACAAAAAATTGCATATTCTGACATAGGTGTTGAGAGTGTATGTCAAAAATCGGACCAAAATTTTATTTACTATGACCTTCCTTCCATAACCACCTTATTTCTGGAAAAAGTGAGGGGTCGTTAGATAGGTTTCACCGTAGTAGCAACAACATTAAAACACCTTTATTATTTTTACTAATGAAAATGTTGTTTTAATAGAGTTTGATCAAGGTTTCTTACATCTTTGCTGCAATTTTTACTATTCCCGAAAATAACCTTGTCAATTCACTACCCTCGTGAAATCTGTACTCGTACAATGGTGGTGGCTATCACTGTTGCTGTGTGTGTCAGCATCGAGCACAGCTGCACAGTGATAAGGAAATGAAGAGTGCCGGGGAGAGGTATGAAGGGGGCTCAAGAGACTACGCAGCTCTGTACGTCGTCACTAGTTGCCCGTGCGTCCCAACTTACCATGTGCACACACCAGTCAAAGTTTGTAATAGGTTTTATTTGGTTATTAATTATTTGTACAGATTGTGGCCTACCAACTGACAATAGCCACAGCCACACAAACCCTCAATTTTATTGCAGTGTGCTAAAAAACATATTTTCTTAATAAACTGCCATTGTGATTTCATGTTTTTTTTTGCATGCAAATAGTTTTTCTTAAATTTTTGTGATTTTTTTCCTGGTTCTGAAGAATGTTGTCGAAAAACACTATTGCTGCAAATTCCGTGTCCAACAAACGGACAAGCAGCTATGTGGGGATNNNGGGGGGGGGGGTGTGTCTAAGAGTTGCAGTGTTAATAGCAAAAAATATAATTAGGATCCTAAAGAAAATAATTCAAAATAATTTAATTGATGGCTCAAAATAAAACATATTAAGACATACACTAAATAATTAGAGTTTGGTGTAAAATTATGAGGCTATTACGAAAATGAATGACAGCAGAGAAAAGCAGCTGCAGATTACATAACTCTTACCTCAATGTCTCCGCTGCCTGACATGAGATCAGATGCAGTGAATCCGAATGTTCTCGAGGACGGTAGATACGTGAACGTGATGGCCAGATCATCCAAGCGCACGGCTTGTCCCAAAGCAAGGTTCTGAATCTGGCGTGCACGGTCCTCGTACGAGAGGGTCTTGTCTTGTGCGATGCGTGCCTTGCGGCTGGCCAGCTCCTGGAGTTGCAATAGGAAATGGCCACGGACTGGATCCACATCACACAGGTCCTCGCAGCCCAGGAGTCCAGAAAACCTACAATATTTGGTAAAGCTACACATCCTTCTACTCAAAACGCTGAAAATTACTGGAGATAAAAAGGAAACATGTGCTACCCAGAAAAACTAACAAAATATACTCGGACCTATTTTCATATTTTTGCGAAGGGACACCTATGCAAGTAGTCCCCATTTCCACAAATAATATGACTTAGTGGAACTCAAGATGGAACCATGGTAAGTTGACACATCTCTGATCATTGAATATTATTCTTAAAAGTCTACATCCATCATGTTCTCTAAACATTTTTGGTCCAATGGGCTGGATATCAGTGTCTTGTGTGAACTCAGAAGAATAATTAATCAATATGTGGGTGAGTAATTCCATCTGTTGTCTCATTAGTTAAACTGTTTATCTTTCCACTCCATATGCCAGTAATTTTGAGAAATTCTTTAGTTTCCCAGTAAAAATATCCACATATAACCTTTTTTAAAAAATTAATTGATGTTATTGATCCTCTATGTAGCAGTTCTTTGCTTACTGCCTAGCTCAAACTAATTTTCTAAGTTGATGCGTAACTTTTTTTCTCTATTGCTCAAAATTGGTTTATTTTTTAATGAAATCGAAGGCGCACAAAAATAGAAGCTCTAATAATGGTTCCTGTTGTGACTCTTGAAATTGTTCATTAACTAAATATTTTTAATAAACAGCTTAATTCAGTTTATGGGATGGTCACGTGTGTGCTTAAGAGTTTCTTTAATTGGACCCACTCCTGATTAATTTGATGAGAATATTTTTACCACCAAACATGAGAATTTATTCACCAAGTATCAAACATTCAATGTGCTAAGAACTCCTTTCCTTGCAGGCATGTTGTGCACGCAAATCCTAGCTATTGCTGTTACCGCCCCATCTTCGAGTGTTAAGCTCCCAAATGTTAATTTGACTTCATTTGATTATCAACNCTAGCTATTGCTGTTACCGCCCCATCTTCGAGTGTTAAGCTCCCAAATGTTAATTTGACTTCATTTGATTATCAACGAGTGAAATGGCTGATGTTTTTGCAATTGTACCGGGCCACAGACAGATCATGAAAATCAGTACCTAGCAGATGTGGAAAAATTCCAGCATTTATTGGGATGCCTCAAAGTAACGGCATTGCATCTTGAAAAAATATCCCTATTACAAAGAAATACTAATAAGCGTTTTTACCATTTAATTCACAAGCAACATTCATTGACGAAGTTTTTTACCTTGCACTCAATGAAATTGAAAAGCAAGTGCAGACATTGTCAGGAAAAAGGTATAAAAAGGATGGACCTACCAATACCAGATAACATACAGTAGTAGATTCAACCATTAGCAATGACTACGTTAGGGAAACATATAATATATTAGAATTGCACACCACCGCAACGCTTATTAGCATTTCTCTGTTATAGATGGATATATGCTACCGCGGAGTTTTTTTTTTTTAGCTCTTTTTATTCTACACAATTCTTTACTACTTGATATTGTTTTAAAGGTTTAGACAGCATATTGCAAGAGAGCGCGCTGGCGGCAAACTTTTTTCAGACTTAATTCACTATTATTGTCGCTGATTATTCCTTATGTTACTTTACGTAACAGAATATATACTAAAACCTAGCCAGAGAACATAGCTATGAATTTATAAAAAAAAAACACTTAAATCGGATACGTGGTTCTCGAGTGATAAGCGCAGACACAGACAGACAGACCGGACCAGAAAGAGAGATGTTAAGTTTTATAATATGTCTAGAGTATAGAAAAATAACACTAAGTAAAATTAAACTTTATTTTTAAAAAAACCTTAACAATAATTTTGTAGTCCACGTGAGCAGAGTCGCGGACACAACTAGTAATAACATATATTACAATATCAAAAACTAATATCAAGTATAAATCACACATTTCCTGATAACCTAAATAAATGCCATTTTAAATTTCCTTCAACATCTCGTTCAAAACTACCAAATTATGTTCCAAGGAGCAATTGATTCAGCACAAATTATTGTGACGTATTACTCGAACCAACTACATTTTTACTACTTCACATAAGAATCAATCTTATAAAACTATTTAGTTTTTCTTGCGAAGTGTTTGCTTATTTCACAATTACAAATATCTTAAGCAAATTTCATTATTTTGTGCCTCCCAATAAACAAGCATCATGAAGAGAATCTTATATTTCAAACCAACTGCCTTGTCAGGCAGTGCATCATAGGCAGCTTCACAACCCCGTTTTTATGCTAATTTTGACGGGAATCTTGGTTTATATATGCAGTCTTGAGGAATAATGTAAATGTACGGTTACCTTTCAAATATCATGAATTTATGTCTTATTTCCTAGCAAACATTCAACTAAATTTATAATTTTACTGTTATTCAGCTTTCATATTTACATTTGAGGAATCCTTTTACCGGAACATGGCTAATTTTTAAATATTAAAATTTCATTATTTAAAAAAAGCGCTGTTTTCTATTAACAGTTAAATACAGTCATCAATCGAGTGAAAGACCTGACACTGATNGCGGGACACAGCGTAGTTTTGGATGACACTACTGGCAGATGCCGGAGGCCATGCGCTTATCTTAGGAGAAGGGGGAGATAGGCCTGCCTAATATATACTGGTGGTGCCTATCGCCTAGAGAGAAAGTCACCAACCGTCGAAGAAGACGCGCGTCGGGCGTGATAAGACGCACCAGCCCGAAAGGGCGTGGGTCGTTAGGGTGCCAGGAGGGAACGAACATCCCTCCTGCCTCAGTAACTTAGTTGTGCGATGTAAGTTTGAGACATTAATAAACCATAAACTACTGTGGCGCTGTTTTCTGCACTGGTATAACTGATTGTGAAAGTTCGTACTCTGCAAACTGGAAAGTCGTCTGTGCACTGTGAAACTTCAATGATAAATAAAGTATAAAGCCAACTAATCTGGAACTTCTTCTTTTTAATTAATCGGCGTCACCTGGTACTGAGTCTCGTGTTCTACCTATGAGCAAGCCGTGGCAACGTAAACATTCGGCAGGGTAATACTTCCGCAACATTACAAGATGGCGCCCAACTGTGCGGCTGCATTATTATAAATACGGTAGTAAGTAAGACGGAACATTACACTGTTCTGATATAGCGCTCGAGATGCAGCCTTGACTGCCGGAGTTTATATATTTATTGGAAAAAAGAAATAACTTATAAACATGTAATTTAATTTGAATTGATATTTTTACGACAAAAATTTTATTGAGCTTTCTTTTTATATATTTCAAGTATTTCTAACGATTTATGTTAAAAGCAAAAACCTAACCATTATTTTTGCAGTTTACCTTTGTAAGTTTTAAATAAACGTACAAAATATAGAAAGGCATTTGAATATTTCCGTTACGCAATNTTTGCAGTTTACCTTTGTAAGTTTTAAATAAACGTACAAAATATAGAAAGGCATTTGAATATTTCCGTTACGCAATTCCCCTCGCAATCCTTAACAAAAAAAAAAGAATTAAAAGGAATCTATTTTTGGCTCGATAACTTATAATCAATTATTTTCGAAAGCTTTCTGTGGAGTGTAAGAGATAGCAGCACATTAGCGTTGGTTCTGGAGTACCAAATGTTAGCTGTGATTTACACGTATCTCTCTTATATCATCTTTGCGCCGCACGTAGTGTTGTTTTGATGTGGCAGTGAAGAAGTGCGACAGTTTCTTTACGGAAAAGCGGTGTAGCTACACCGCAGGTTTCAAAATGACAGTGATTTTGTTCGCTGAAGAGTTTGGAAATTGAGCCGTGGGCCGTGAATTCGGAGTAAATGAAAAGTTAGTGCGGGGCTGGAGGAATTTTTCTCGGTTATAAGTCGCACTCCAAGTTATCAATAGATATTTTTTTATAAATTGTGCTACTTATATGCGATAAAATACGGTATTCAGCTAGAGCTCAATTTTTGAGTACCTGCAGACCTCTACAATACAAATTTCACTATATCTCTTGTATGTATGCAATAAACACTAACTACACAAAAAAATTGCATATACATACCATGGCTTTATATCTTCTGTATTAATCTTTGGTGGATCTAGCTCTAGTTCTTTCTCACTTTCTTCAGATATATATGATGAAGTCATCACATCATCTTCCAAGGTTGTAGCTTTCTTTGATCCCACAAGGAGACCAATCCTGGATGAGCCACAATTCTTACATTAAAATTAAATCCCCACACACATGTAAAATTAGTTTTACACTACACAAATTCAGACATGCAAAGAATACAACCTTTTATTTATATAAAAAAAATNAGTTTTACACTACACAAATTCAGACATGCAAAGAATACAACCTTTTATTTATATAAAAAAAATTGAATAACAATACATAAAATATGACACACAACTCAAACTCTCCTCATAAGCTCCCTACACAAAAAAANATCCCACAAGGAGACCAATCCTGGATGAGCCACAATTCTTACATTAAAATTAAATCCCCACACACATGTAAAATTAATTTTACACTACACAAATTCAGACATGCAAAGAATACAACCTTTTATTTATATTAAAAAAATTGAATAACAATACATAAAATATGACACACAACTCAAACTCTCCTCATAAGCTCCCTACACAAAAAAANAAAAAAAATTGAATAACAATACATAAAATATGACACACAACTCAAACTCTCCTCATAAGCTCCCTACACAAAAAAATTAGTCACCAAATAAAGTAGTAGAATTTGCTGGTGTATCAAAGTTTATGGTCATAGGATCTGTCATCTGCTATTATTTCATAGTTACAGGTCAAATGAAATTCTGCTGAGATATCCACATATACAGTGGAACCGCATTTTTGTGAGTATGGCCTATAGCACCATTGCAATAGTTTTTTAATGCACCGTCATTTGTAAGGTACTTAATTTAGTTTATAGCACAAGTCTGTTAATGAAGCCTTTCACTATAGCAATACAAACATTTGTAAACTCTTACTATTTCTAAAATGTTTAAACATGTGGCATAGCAAGTGACATACATCCATTTGCCATGCCAGAGCTAGCCTTTGTTAGTCTGTTTCTTGTAGCATCACTCACGTTAGATGAAGGAGCAGGGGAAGAGGTACGTAGGTGAGGAGGGGGAATAGAGGTACAAAGGCNCTAGCTATTGCTGTTACCGCCCCATCTTCGAGTGTTAAGCTCCCAAATGTTAATTTGACTTCATTTGATTATCAACAAGTGAAATGGCTGATGTTTTTGCAATTGTACCGGGCCACAGACAGATCATGAAAATCAGTACCTAGCAGATGTGGAAAAATTCCAGCATTTATTGGGATGCGTCAAAGTAACGGCATTGCATCTTGAAAAAATATCCCTATTACAAAGAAATACTAATAAGCGTTTTTACCATTTAATTCACAAGCAACATTCATTGACGAAGTTTTTTACCTTGCACTCAATGAAATTGAAAAGCAAGTGCAGACATTGTCAGGAAAAAGGTATAAAAAGGATGGACCTACCAATACCAGATAACATACAGTAGTAGATTCAACCATTAGCAATGACTACGTTAGGGAAACATATAATATATTAGAATTGCACACCACCGCAACGCTTATTAGCATTTCTCTGTTATAGATGGATATATGCTACCGCGGAGTTTTTTTTTTTTAGCTCTTTTTATTCTACACAATTCTTTACTACTTGATATTGTTTTAAAGGTTTAGACAGCGTATTGCAAGAGAGCGCGCTGGCGGCAAACTTTTTTCAGACTTAATTCACTATTATTGTCGCTGATTATTCCTTATGTTACTTTACGTAACAGAATATATACTAAAACCTAGCCAGAGAACATAGCTATGAATTTATAAAAAAAAACACTTAAATCGGATACGTGGTTCTCGAGTGATAAGCGCAGACACAGACAGACAGACCGGACCAGAAAGAGAGATGTTAAGTTTTATAATATGTCTAGAGTATAGAAAAATAACACTAAGTAAAATTAAACTTTATTTTAAAAAAACCTTAACAATAATTTTGTAGTCCACGTGAGCAGAGTCGCGGACACAACTAGTAATAACATATATTACAATATCAAAAACTAATATCAAGTATAANTTACAATATCAAAAACTAATATCAAGTATAAATCACACATTTCCTGATAACCTAAATAAATGCCATTTTAAATTTCCTTCAACATCTCGTTCAAAACTACCAAATTATGTTCCAAGGAGCAATTGATTCAGCACAAATTATTGTGACGTATTACTCGAACCAACTACATTTTTACTACTTCACATAAGAATCAATCTTATAAAACTATTTAGTTTTTCTTGCGAAGTGTTTGCTTATTTCACAATTACAAATATCTTAAGCAAATTTCATTATTTTGTGCCTCCCAATAAACAAGCATCATGAAGAGAATCTTATATTTCAAACCAACTGCCTTGTCAGGCAGTGCATCATAGGCAGCTTCACAACCCCGTTTTTATGCTAATTTTGACGGGAATCTTGGTTTATATATGCAGTCTTGAGGAATAATGTAAATGTACGGTTACCTTTCAAATATCATGAATTTATGTCTTATTTCCTAGCAAACATTCAACTAAATTTATAATTTTACTGTTATTCAGCTTTCATATTTACATTTGAGGAATCCTTTTACCGGAACATGGCTAATTTTTAAATATTAAAATTTCATTATTTAAAAAAAGCGCTGTTTTCTATTAACAGTTAAATACAGTCATCAATCGAGTGAAAGACCTGACACTGATAAAGAAGCTAAAATTTTTCGAGCCTGAAAAATATTTTGAGCCGACCTTGAGCTGGAAGCAAGTACCGTATTTTATCGCATATAAGTCATGCACGCGACCTTGGCGAAGGTCGCGTGGCAGCTTTGTCCTTGCAAGCAAGCGGTGTTGCCAAGAGTACAGCGCAGGCGCCGCAAGTTTGTTGGGCATAGTTCGTCTGGAATGTTGTAATGACGCAGTATGCTTAAATTTTCGGGACACGGGTGTAAAATTCTTTCGTGTGTATTTAGCTTTGGAAAGCTTTGTAATATTTTGTCAGGTTTCAAGTTAAAGCCGCGGTGGCGTGTTTGTTTGTCGAGCAGACGTGTGGACATCTGCAGTTTACGTTGTAACAGGAGTCCGTTTACCGTCTAGTTTCGAAAGTAGTTGTTTTGGTTATGCGGCCGTTGCGGGTNTACAAAAAGAGGGGTGGAGAGGTGTACGAAGGGGGGTGGGGAGAGGTACGAAGGTGGGAGAGAGGTACGAAGGTGGAAGAGGTACGGAGGGGACAGGTACCATCGGTAGTGGAGCTAGTAGTGGATAAGAAAGGTGGGGGGTACGTTGGATATAAACTAGGTGGGCGGAGCGGTATGGTACGTACTGTGGAAAGTAGGAGGGGCGGGGAGATGCTATCCGCCTAACTTCCTTCTATGTTGTGGTGGTAGGAAGACTTAGCACGCAAATTGGTAGGCAACTAATTCCCTCATTGCTCTTCCAGAAACTAATAGGACCGGCTGCTCATTACATAATGCCACTGTCGGATGTCTCGATTTTATTATATTAATTTGTCACTGCATACACTAGTTTACAGCATTCATTAAACACAGGATCTACAAGGGCAAATACAACAAACAAAAAAATTGTAGGACATGGTAAATTTAGTTTTAACGATAATTTTCTATAGTGATAATTTATTTGGCATTGTCGACTATCATTAAAACGCGGTTCCACTGTAAGTAAAGTCTCAACTTTTGGCACAAAATTTCTGGAAAAAATACGTTCAGGACATAGAAAATACCAGCAAACTCAGAATACATGTTACTGTTTCTGTTAAGGAATCCTGGCTGAACATACCTTTCATTGACATTATTCTTAATTTCACCATGACACATAAGCTTGAGGAATGGCTGCGAAAGAGGAATATCGACAAGACGATTGTCCTGCAGAACTTTGGCTAGAAACACGCCTAGGAACCAGAAATACTTAGTTGCACGATCGCAGGAGAGGGAATCTTGAGGGAGCGGTGCGGGGAACAGTCCAGAGGGTCGTCTAACATAGTAGCCAGGCGGCTTGACTCCTTCACAAAGATCTAACGAGGCCGGCACAGGACCAGATTCCTGGTCGTCGTCGCACAACCACATTCCGAGATCTTTTCGCTGCAGCTCGGCAGCCACAAGGGCATAAAACTCGAGGGTAGGTCCCAGTCCAGTGCCTTCCTCCCCTTGGAACTCCACCTAGCAACACATGAATAAGTCTGTTATACTACTGCCACCACGACAGAAACCATTACGCACAGAACACAAATGGGTTCTGCCTGTCCATTGCTATTTTGCACATTCAAGAGCTCAAAACGCATGAAATCCAAGACTGACACTTGCTCACTTGCCAATTTCCTCATAGCCCCTGCACAAGGAGCCCAAATAGCATCCAGTATTTCCATCTGCGACTTTCCTCAACGCAACTTCAAGTTGTTTTCCTACATTTTTATGGCACACTAATAAAGGTAAAAGTAGGACACATGTCTAAAGATCAATCTGAAGTTTCTGTGAAGAAAAGACATCATCTAAAACTAATTCTGAAAACACCAGTTTCAGACGTTTTCATGACCAAAAAAAATCCTTGGAGTTGAAATGAAAACAAGAAATTTGTCTGTGGGCACAAAATTTTTATTAAAATAATTTGTGTGTTAAGACACAACTAAAAAATTTGAAACCATTTTGAATTGTGCATTTTATACCATACCTCATCAACTTAACACTTTATATGCCAGACAGGCAGAACTCTTATCTGTTGCGGAAGCACGCACTCACCTCCAGAATACTCTTCCTGTCGGAATGTATCCTCATGACCTGCGTCGCCCAGTCAAGGAGGTTCTCCCCACGAGGTACTTTGACTCGCTCGTGTTTCAGCCGGCCCACACGGAATTCATGGGGGTCCTCTCTGCGTGGGGACAAGCCGGGAGCACGCTGCCTCTCCAGCGTGACGTCTCGCTGTGTTTGCAGCCAGACAATTGACCTGTCAACAAAGGTATACAATGCTGCAACACGTTCTCACCATTATTTCAAATGTGCAGTACTTCTTGAATGCATGTACGGATAAACCACATCCACAGTTAATTTTCAGTGGTCCCTGCAAAATTCCTACTTAAACAATGATAAAGCTACCTGCTTTTATCGTTTATCGGAGGTTTCATCAATCAAAATATCTTTTGGTCCAGTCACCTAAGATTTCCCGTAACAATCATTTTTTCACATGCGTCACCATTTATCACTGCTCTACGCACGGTGCGAGTCTGGCTTACTCCTTCCCCTTACACGACTGACGAGAGGGGAAGCCATTACTTAGCAACCAACATGGTGACCTTACATCTTCACTCTCTCATCTGCACGCACCTTTCCCCCTCCCCTTATACACTTTCGAGAGGAAAAACTGTTGTCTAGCAAAATAAAAGTGTGTCCTTTCTCGGCCGCGCACCCTTGCTTTCACCCTTACATGTTTGGCGATTGTATAAATTTATAAAGATTACCCGATGCTCAAAATAGTTGCACCTATCATCACTAGTACTTCAAAGCAAATGGTTTTGCCTGGAAATGTTATGCAATACACTTTAGAGAGGAATTATTATTTGCAAAGATGTTTTCTTTTGTGATTAAGGTAGTTTTTTTTCGTAAAGTTGGCATTTAATAGTACCTGGCTTAAAATAAACATTGTTTTTTAACACAATAATAATTTCACTCAATGGATAGTGTTAGGTCATGTGTCAGAGCTTACAGTTATTTGCAAACAGTTATTTCTTATTAGTTTTTTGTTGGGTTAACTTCGTGTGTGTGCAATTATTTTTCACAGCCACAAACTGTTTTTTTTATTGCAAGCGTCGTCAATGGCAAACTCTGGTGTTTGAAGTGAAACTCGGTGTTGTTTTGCATTCCATTCTGCCGGACGTCAAGCGGACAAATTCTGTCAAAAATGGTTAACAGACAGCATCTTCGCAAATAAAATGATACATCCAATAGCATACACTTGACGTCTCCTTGTCGCCAAAAATTGTTTGAACATCGAGCCAATTGTATTACCAAGCGTTAAGTTCCTTTTAAGTATACCAAAATAGATTAACTTCCTGCAGGGAAATCTGTGGATTTATATTAATTTATTTCAAAATACACGAGTCTTTTGAATAAACTGATAACCTGTACAGGACTATTTCACACCTTTTGTCGTGTAAGAATGGGTAAGCACAGAGCCTGAGTGCAGTGCAACTCGCAACAGGCGTAAGTGTACAGGAAAATCAGAGCACATGGTTTTGAATAATTAATTATTAAAAACTGTGAATAAATACATTTAAATAACCTTATTTATTCATTTGTCTCACAATTAATGGCTTTTATTGCAGTGAAATATAATTAATTACTTTAAAAGTCAGACATTTGCCAAGCATGCAAGGGGTCACCTACATGTGTAGATGGCGTGGAGGGGTACATTTTTTGCACCTCCTGCCACCGCTGATGCTTCACCTTCTACGCCTCGCCACCGTGAACACACTGCCGGTCAATAATCTCCATGTGCACTCTCAGCTGATCTAGTGAGCGTTGGACATTCAAAATTTGGCTTTCATTCTGCATCATATTTGTTTCATTTTCAGAGATTTGAAAGTTGTAGGCCCGCATGCATTCGGTGCCGGATTACAATCAGTTATATACGCCTTTTGAGATGTCATATTCTTTCTTTGAACAAGTTGTTGCATTAATATATTATTTACAGTAATACTAATACAGTAATTAAGTTTTTTTAATTTCCATTTTATTCTTGTTTACTAGTTAAACGTTATTTACAAATACTGTACAGCTCTCATTATACTCAACACGACATCTAATAAGGTTGAAAGTTGTATTTTATTGATGTAAATGTTTGAAACCTCATTACTGAAATCCAGTGTGTATGGAAATTTCTTGACAGTCCTCTGAAAACACGGAAGATAGGGAGTCCACTGAATTTCCATATGTATAACTGAAATGAAATGTTTGCTGGTAGCTATTAGACTTCAAAACTATTTGCATGTTATTCAAAAATTTTACTATATTTGAACTTCAAAATCAACCATTCTCACACACCCCTACAAAAATCCCATATAATTAAAACAAAATAACATTCATCACTTAAGACAGACGTCTGCAAAATAAAACATTCTATGAACAATATCCAAACTTCCTCTCCAGCTAATAATTAACGACTCATTTAGTAATAACTTTTCAACATAAACCCAGGCATATGTCTCTTGCCACTGCTCACCTACCTGCTGGCTGTAAAGAGATGGGGAGTTATACAGGAGAGAGCATTTTACTCAAGTGAACACTGCACTCATTGTTTGTTTTAACACATTCTTATGTCCTTGGACATGATGCCACAATTTGTTTAACTGTCCACAGTCAAATGATAATAAATGACACAATAAGGGGTGCAGATACTATAGGACAGCCTGTACACATTATATTGTGAAATGTATTGCTTATCACCTCGAACGTAAGAGTAATAAGTTATGTTGATGGGCGCGAGTGCTCACCGAGAGGCACCGAAGGCGGTACAGTTGAAATACAGTTGACGGGTCTCAAAGGGGAAGAGGAAGGGGCAAGAGTGGTTCAGCTCCTCACACCAAGCAGGCAGCGCCCCAGATGAGAGCACCAGAGGGTCCTGTATCTGCTGCAGCAGTTTGTTGGTGATCTTCTTGCTGGTGAACTGCTCCGGAGGCAGCTGGTCTTCGCTCTCTCCATCTGCACATGACATGCACCAAACTACACGTAATTTCACTTTGTGTAAACTGTCAACTACCACGAGCCACCTACTTCAAAACCTCTTCCATTCAAGTCCAAAAAAGTTTATTGCACTTAAAATTTGTTAAATTATATGCATGCTGAAACACTCAAACTCTTGAGCTCAATGCATATTTAATTGAAATTTAATGCTGATTAATGAACAATAAAACCGTTATTACTTAGTTTCAATTTCTGTATTAGTAACATAACTTCATAAAAACTAAACATGAGAATTTTTCTTCTTAGCTCAAGGAATTTATTACAGCTTTCAATTATGGGATTCCAGATTCGTTTGCATCATCAAAGTTTGTATTGTAAAACAATTTTTTACAAACGTTTGCTTTAAGCACATCTTAAAAATTAGCAACAATAACAGACTGCACAAGGAATAATTTTATAAAATGCCATACAGTGTTGAAAGAAACGGGCACTGTACAAACCTTAAAAGAGAACCACAGTGTGTAAACACGGGGTTGTAGAGTACATTTTGCATTCAAAAAAGGACATCAGCATACACACATTCAAAGCCACTTATTAGCATTCCTTGCAGCACCTGCTTCACAGAGCATGTACTTGTACTGCATAATAAAACTCCAAAAGAACACTATATGTATAAAATAACAACTGGTCATGCGAATGTGCCATAACCAGCGAGAATTAGAATGAAACCTCACTATAACGACAGCTGACAATGCAGAGATAAATAATCACTATACAGAATTATTACTATAACTGAAAATTACTGTGTAGCATCTTGTCGTGCAGTGTTGATACAGTCACTTCCTAGCACCTTGTGTTTTCTGAACGCCATTGCGAGCACAGCTCAGAAGTTGACAATAAAATACAATGTAGCATGTCGATCAGAGATACAACTAAGAAAATCACTTTTGCCATCCCTTGTTAGTAAACGCACACAATCGTGAAAGAAAATAAACACAGATTATATCTGCCCGAACTGTTTGAATGATCCGGCTTTGAAATCAATTTCACTTATTTCTGAAAACAGCAGCAGCCATTTCTGAAATTGTTTGAAATGTAAACAATGTCAAAAGCAGAAATACTGCAGAAGATGAACACACTGCCTGTTGGCCCGCTGAATGTAAAATTCACTCTCTTTCTGATTTCACACAGACACCTCATTCGTAGACATTTTCGGGAACCATGAAAGCAGGAAAGAAAGAAAAATTATTATAACAAATTTGAAAGCAGCGATATTACAAAACAATACAGGTTCTTTGGACTCAACCCTTGCACAGTCGATCACAGATCAAGTAAAATACCATTACTAACGTGCAGCATGTGAGCAAAGTCTTTGACCTGAAAGCTGTTCTACAGCACTGCCTCTGCTGGTGCAGTTCTCTTTTCCATGCTGTACTATTCTGCCGAGATACGCATGTGCAGTACGGCACATTCCACGCTCTGCCCTGTGGCAACAGTGCCAGCCAATGTTGACACTGATACGTGCCAAAAGCGAAAAAAAAAAAATTCTTCTTTTATACTTTTTTTTTACCTCACCCATATTAGTCCTGTTATTAATCCTAAGGAGTTTACTTGTAAATTGCATTTTTTAGTGTCTAGTACTACAAAAATGCAGATATTTTACTTTTCTTCACTGACAATTTGGATTTAGACTATAGACAGGCAGTGTCACACTAGATGCACAATTAATTTTTTTTAAATTACAGCTTAATGTCTACTACAAATTCAATTAAAGATGGAAACAGTCATTCAAACATATGGGAGTACGAAGTAATCCACAATAATCTCAATAAAGGTACCATCACTGCAATACACTGGATGACATTGGCAAATCCTGGGAAACACAATTCCTTGTGACTGAAGCAGGTATAAAACCTACGCCTTCCAAATAAAGCAAGTGCACTGTGTTATCACTGCACCACCTCGCTTGGAGAAATCAAAGATATCTGATGGAGTGTGACTGACCATCGACAAGGGAGTCCTGGAAGGTGCTGATGACGTACAGATGCCGCAGCAGCTGCAGGACATCTTCGACAGTGCAGGCCATGGAAGGTGTGGGCGTCACAGGTGAAACTACTTGGCTAGACACTGTTCCCAGGTCCCGCGTCCCTGCACGGGCATACGTCAATACCGGGGTGCCATCGCCTCCCATCTCTGTGCGTGGGCTGCTGTCTTCCTCCTTCACCTCACGGTAAACGATGCTGCAACAGGTACTCTATACATTTGCAGCCGCCAACAACGATATACTCAGCACTGTGTTGTGTTTCAGTCTGTATAAAATGCTAACCCAATCGAACATGAAATCCAATACTTTTTCCCATTAGGTAAAGATGATGTACAAAATTTTGGTGGGTACTTACCACTGTATTTAGCACACACTGGGCAAGACACGATTGAGATGGGGCAGCAACAAAGCAAGGGTGAGGAACAATTATGTAAAAATGACAACCTCCACTACACCTCGCACTTGCAAAAGTTAGAGGTGACTGCCAACGATCAAACCCAGCCACATGGTAACCACAGTTCCCTTCATTTGATGAAGTGAATAATGACCTATTCAACAATAATCTCCTGGCACAATGCAAGTGTCCAATACACAACTGATACAAAAGTGTTCAGATCAGTCAAACTCCGTTTACTGTCTCCATTATCCCCATCAGACTTACAAACATAATGATGCCCCCCAGAGCTGTAACTAATGTAGGCTCCTCTGTAGCTCAACCACGCAACTATAACTATTTGTCTAAAAACTACACAGCCAATACTCAAAACAAGGAACTGCTTCTCAACATTTGCCTGAAGTGACAAGATTTAGTACAAGAATATTAATTGGAATGTCTAGTAAAAGATTTTTAACACCTCAAGATCACTTCTGGCCATAAGGAAGCATTGCAATGGGCCATGCCAAGGTTATGATATGCATTCCCAGGTAGCTGAATTTTACTCAAATTAGATTTTGTAACGTTGCGGTTTTCCAGGCATAATATTTGTCTTTGGTTTCAGATTATTTGCTGTGGTGCCCATTAGTTAATATGATTTTCAAAATAAGATTTATTATACGATTTAAGCGGTGCAGTGAAAGTTTGTTAATGTCACGAGTTTATACTATTGATTGGTTCTTAGAGGGTATAAAGTTGGCGCATGATGCGTACTAACATTAATTTAAACATGACTGCCTCATTTTCACGTGTCAACACATCACCCCAGGTGGAGTTTTAACACTGAACAACCTGCTACCAGAGCCTACCGGCATGCCCCTACAGATAACGGGGGAGGGTAAGGGNAAATTATTTTCGCCTTTATGTCAGAGTCACGCCAACTCCCCAAGTGTGATAGAAACCAGAGCCAAGTGAGCCCAGCTAAGCACCTAAATTCACAACGCTGATGCAACCCCGTAAGACAGACATGCCTGCTTTTGCCACAGACCGAGAAATGGCACCAGAGCACGCAGGTCCGCCCATGGGAGGAACAGCTCACCCTCGCCACCCCTGCACCTCGGAGAGTCCGCGGGCAGGTGGAATAAATGTCAGTGCACATCCGCAGAACGGAAGTTTATTCTCCGCAGCTCGCTCCATCACCTTGAGTGCTGGAGCTCTCTGCAGACATTGACGTCCTCCAGTAGGACCACCGCTACCTACTAGATATCAAGACCTTAACCAGCAACTCCCGAAGAAGTCATCACCCCCAGAACACCCACTACTCTTCTGGTAGTGCCACCAGAGTCCCTTCTGCACAACAGCATCAAGTAAGTTAAGATCAGTTAGTATAATAGCTATCTAGCCAAATCTGCTTTCCTCTAGTTTAGACCCAGGTCCCCTTCACCTGGTTTATCGTAGTCTACTTCCGTTACAGTCCTTGTTAGTTAGGAGTTAGTACAGGCCATCTATTTCCTCACAGGATTAAACATGTTTTCTATTTAACCTCCAAGTACTGATTCTAGGGTGACAGACTTTTATTCCCGATAGACGTATGCCCACCAGGAAAAAGCAGGAGACAGCGTCATTACAACACAATTGCAGAACCTAGAGGACCGCAGGCTCCATTAACCGGGAGCATGTACAGCCTCGAACACACCCATTAGACGGCCACTCATACTGTGCACCTAGTGTACAGTACGGTACAGGTTTTAAGGCCCGAAGGCCAACACACCCTCCATCCTCTCGCACTGTAACTGTACCCTGGTGGGTAAGCCACTGCACGGCACTTTCCTCTTGGTCTCTTCGGGCTATTCACTTTTCTTACTTGCCGTTAACACAGTATTCTACTGGTTTTCTCGTTTAAAACCTGTCCTCCTCGCCAATCAAGGATACTCCGACTTTTGCTCTTTAAAGCCTTTACCCGAGTACCCTATCACGGGTCATCAGAAATTCGCCTGTTCCATTTGTCAAAATCTTCGAGTCTCCTTCCGATTTTGGTTGCGAACTCGTTCCACATTCTATGGAGTTGTTTGTCTTCCATAACTATATTGACTTCCAAGTGAATGCGCATTTCTTCCATCTGCTCTTGGAATTGCTCCCTTAGGTCCTCAGTCTTCAAGCAGCCTGACAACACGTGTTGAACGGTGTCATCCAATCCACAGACCTCACAAAGAGGGGACACCACGAGCCGCAGGCTGTGGAGTTTGGCCTTAAAGTTACCATGGCCAGTTAGGAGCTGCATACTGTAGTGGTTCACTCGTAACCATTTACAGCGCAATCTAGTTCTGATATCCGGCAGAAGTTCATAGGTTTGCCTGCCTTTATCTGAACTTGTCCATCTATCTTGCCATTTGTCAAGTATACCCTCAAGAATTATTTCTTTTTCATCTTTCCTCAGCCTACGAGCCCACGATGCCTCCGCCACCAGGCCCCTGTACCTGACCAATAGGTCGACAGGCAACACACCGGCTACCACCGGGAGAGACTCATTTGGGACAGTTTTGTATGCGCTTGTCACGGTCAGCAGTGCTGCTCTCTGTGCACTTATTAATTTTCTTTTGTGCCACGAAAGTTCAGCGCGGTGATGCCACATTACTGCTCCATAAGAGACTATAGCCTCAAATACTGCTTTATATGTGGTCAGTAAAGCTCTGTAATACAGGCCCCAGCTGGTGTTGCCGATTCTCCTTAGTTTTTGGAACACCACTACCGANCTGCTCCATAAGAGACTATAGCCTCAAATACTGCTTTATATATGGTCAGTAAAGCTCTGTAATACAGGCCCCAGCTGGTGTTGCCGATTCTCCTTAGTTTTTGGAACACCACTACCGACCTTCGTGACACATAGTGGTGTTCCAAACACTAAGGAGAATCGGCAACACCAGTACAGTACGGTACAGCCCCGAACACTTGGAACTCAATCTACAAGATTACCAGCCAACCAAACCAGCCAATTAACTTCATCCACTGCGCTGAACTGTGGCCGGAAGGAGTGAAACTGGTTCTAGAGGTCTGCCCACCTTTGGACCACTCACGTCGCTGTTGGATATCTAAGGTAAGCCCACCGCTCTAGCCAACGCGCTGAACTGTTGCCGGTTGAAGTAATTATGTACAACTCTGTGTGGCTTGGCCTTGGCTGGCTTTACACCTAGCTAGGGATCCTCGATACCTGCTCTTCCTCAGCGTGGCAGACCTTAGTCCTTACCTCTGTCTCATACACCCGTAGGAGTGATGTAAAGTGGCAAACTAAGAAGGCAGCTACTGCCTCAGAATCCAACGTGAGCTGTAACCCAGCCCCAACTGCCCTCTGCAGCATAACCCCCTGGGAACAAACACAAGCCGCCCGACAACTGGCGAGGCCTCACCTCCCAGTCCTCTTCCACTCCCTATTTCAATCACCCAAAAGACCGTCGGCGAGTCGCACCAAGTCGTTGTCGACTTCCGTCAGGGGCTCCACGTCCCATTGGGTATGGCGAACCCGTAGTACCAGCACCGCAGGACCAGCAGCCCTCTGCGAACTACCATAAGCCCCGCCAGCCGCAGCACTACATCTGCCCAAGGACTAGGCATTCCAGCGCTGCTCTGTATGAGGTGAGGGAAACAAGAGAAAACCAGCCAACCAATGGTATCGTCCGGCACGATTCCTAAATGAAAATATCTGGGAGTGACCCGGTTTGCTTTTGTGGGAGACCAGCGCTCTAGATTCCATGCCAAATGTGGCTCTACCAGTTCAGTAAAGCAATTGGTAACAGAATTAACTTTCTAGAGTTTGGATATTTTAACTGAATACAGAAAATTTCAAAAACAAATAGCGTGTTCAGAACTTTCTACATGCAAGACACCTGTAGGAGACTCACGTGTAAGTTGGCTCCCATATCCTGCGCAACTTCTCCTGACGGCTTCCCAGGTCTGCCAACTGCACCAGCTGCTGCACTGCACGGAATATCGTCCAACTGGGGTCACTCAGCACCACCTCAACATCTTGAACCTGTAAGTTGAAGTAAACAGCTTTGTGATTACGGTCAACTCGTTTATGATACCAAAACCCACCATGTCTAGCTTATTCACAATTCAATAAACTTTTCTAAAATTAATAGCAAGATGTTACAGTACCTTATCTACTATTACCTGTTCACTCAATAAAGATATACTTGAATGTTACAGACTACATTTGTTTAGAGAAGCATTAACAGAAAACAAGAGTAAAATATTAAAGAACGTACCCCAGGAAGGTTTGGACCCCTGAGAAGCAGCTGCAGTTTTGGCTGGGGCATGAGGTCAACCTGCTGATTGCTTGAGCCATCGTCCGTGCCTGGTGGTGGCACTTCCAGGTCGGTGGTCTGGTTAACATTTGTGCGCCCTGGGCGTGGGTCAAACGCAGGGATTAAAGCTGAGAACTGGCGCTTCAGAACGTATTCATCATCCCAACTACGCCGTTTCCCATTACGGACTTCATACCCTTCTTCCTCCTGCAACACCGTTGGTGCCGAACAATTAAAAGAAACATTCTTATGGATACGCAATAAAGAAAAAACATGAAACAGCATTTAATTTAGGCTTGAAAAATTACTGATACTTCAACTTCACCTTTACAAGTAGATAACAGCAAACAACTTTATGCATGTCGCACACATTGCGCTCACATGACTACGCTACCAAAGCAGAAGTATAGAAAATATCTTTCAAGACGTTCCCTGTAGAGTGTTTTCCAGCGAATTAAGTTTACATAATTTTCCATATGATCTATAAACACGATAAGAAATTTTTTTTAGTTAATAGGGCCTTAATTTCTCAGTTCTTTCAGAATCGTATTTACAGCATATTACTGTATTTAAATGAATGGAACACAGAGATGTGATTTATCAGGGTATCTGCTGTCTGAGGCACACATACATGATCTGCAAGGATAAAAAGCCACAAAGGATGGGTAGGCGCTTCCCCTCGTACCACTCATGAGATGAGTGTACAGTCAGTGCACATGGAAACATGGTAGAAGATGAGGCTGCCCTTGCCAAGTGCCACTTAGCGTCAGATCCTAATGGCCAGGTTACCCAATCCACCCTCCTTGATCTAGTAGGTCTTCACACTAAGTGCCAGAAGCAAGCACCTGAAGCTCCTTCAAAACAGTCACTCTTTGCTCCCCCAGACCAAAACATAACAAACCCTAGCTAGGGCATATGTGAATCTTCACTACAAAAACACCACTACCAAAGACTCAAATGTTGCCTGCCACTGCTCATTTGTGCAAGACCCCTTATTCTGGGATAGTCAGCTTCTCAAGACTCATCATTTTCAAAGGTCTCCCACACCAACCAGTCTGTCGAATTGCTGAGCACAATTCACGATCAATTACACTTCTAGAACTACCACTTCTGCTACATTTGGTGTAACGTCAGTCTCCAACCAGAAAATTTCTACTCAAATTCCTCGTTAAGGCCAGGTTAAGAACTAACACACTATTCAGCCACTGTTACTAGCCACCAAGAGGATCACCTACTACACCTAACTAATGATCTATTGAACTAATGGCAAATAAAAATAAAGCTGATGTACTCTCAGGCCAGACATCAACAATGTTGTGGAGATGCACTGGACTTTTACATTATACACAATGAATATGCACAAGATTATATGGTGAATGGTAACAGAACCAAAATAACACAGAAATTAACATAACTGAAATGTATCAAACAACAAGAAATAAAAACTAGCAAATATATTCAATTTTATCTGTAAAACTACATATTTCTTCTAAAAATTATATTAAATATTTTTTTTTACAATTTTTACCAAAGGAAATACGATTTTGTTTAGGAACTTCTACATATGTATCAGATAATAGTTGAATACATAAAATTAGAGTAAAATTATGACAACATACTTCATATAAACATATTGTTTCATTTGATGCTTAACGTCGAGTGAGTGACTGACTTCACGGTCGGGCAAGATGTTGTGTGTCAGTCAGAGACACGGACGATGTGAGTGGGCTGATTTTATTGGCTGCTCACTGGACCCCGCCCAGTACGTAAGCTAGGGCGCGTGGCTTGACGCCATAGCACAAAGTCTGCTGTGGGCTAAACTGTCCTTTGTACTATGGGTTTGCACACAGCCACTGGTTTTACCTGTATTAGGCATGGCCCGGGGTAGCTCCTGACTCGGGTGCTGGAGTCGGCCGGAACTCGTACCCAGTCCTTGGGTGTAGGTGACACTGCGGCGGGCTGTGCTGATGATAGCCCGTGGAGGTCCTGCTGTTCCTGCAGTTCTGGAACCATGGGTTCGCTATACCCAGTGGGACGTGGAGCCTCTGACGGAAGTCGACGACGACTTGGTGTGGCTCGCCGGCAGTCTTGTACGATGACTGAAATAGGGAGTTGTGTGTGTGTGCGCGCACACACATTTGTGAGGGGGCTGGGAGGCGTGGCCTAGCCAGTTCGCGTTTCCGGGGGATTATGCTGCAGAGGGCAGTTGGGGCTGGGTTACAGCTCATGTTGAATTCAGAGGCCGTAGTTGCCTTTCTAGCTTGCCACTTCGCACCACTCCTATGGGTGTATGGCATAGAGGTAGGAACCAAGGTCTGCCATGCTAAGGAAGAGCAGGCAAGGGAGATCCCTAGCTAGGTGTAAAGCCAGCCGGGGCCGAGCCACCCAGTCGTACCAAATTACTCCAACCAGTGACAGATCAGCGTGGTGGTTAAGAGCGGTGGGTTTACCATGGATGTCTGACCGTGATGTGGGTGTGGTTCAAAGGTGGGCAGACCTCCAGAACCAGTCTATCACTCCTTCGGGTGACAGTTCAGCGAGGTGGATGAAGTTAATTGGCTGAGTTGGTTGACTAGCCACCTTGTGGGCTGAGTTCCTAGTGGTTGGGGCTCCACCGTACTGTACGCCAGGTACACAGTATGGGTGGCCATCTAATGGGTGTGTTCATGACGTAAGTGCTCCCAGTTACGGGAGCCAGCAGTCCTACTCTTGGTTCAGCAATTGGACTGTAATGATGCGGTCTCTTCCTTTTCCCTGGTGAGCGGACATCAATGGGGGATAAAAGTCACAGTCACCCTAGAATCAGTACTCCGAGGTTCGATAGAAAACGTGTTTATTCCTGTGAGGAAATAGATGCGGTGGTCCGTACTAACTCTTAACAAACAAGGACTGTAACGGAAGTACACTATGATAAACCAGGTGAAGGGGACCTGGATCTAAACTAGAGAAAAGCAGATGCGGCTAGGTAGCTATTATTCTAACTGACCGTACAACTCAATGCTGGAGCTCTTGGTGGCACTACCAGAAGGGTAATGGGTGTTCAGGGAATGATGACTTTTTCAGGAGTTGCTGGTGAAGGTCTATGTCTGGTAAGTAGCAGTGGTAGTGGGTAGTGGAGCGAGCTGAGAAGAATGAACTTCCTTTCTGCAGATGTGCACTGACATTTATTCCACCTGCCCGCAGGTTCTCTGTTTTGTAGTATTGGAGGGGGGGGAGGAGCTCCTCCTCATGTGGGCGGAGCTGCGCTCTCTGGTGCCATCTCTCGGTCCGTGGCGAAAGCAGGTGTCAATCATGCGCTGTTGCATCGGCAGCATGAGCTTAAGACACTTAGCTGGGCCGCTTGGCTGACTTTTATCACACGTGGAGGAGGGGCGGT
>NQII01007363.1:4105-22544 GCA_002778355.1 Clitarchus hookeri | reverse complement strand
GGGGGGGGGGGTAGCGTGATGTCTGACTAAGGCAAAACGAATTTGGCTGACATGTCCGTGGGTGCCCCTACATCAAGGGGCATGCTGGTAGGCTCTGGTAGCAAGTCATTTAGGGTTCAAACCCTACCTGGATTGACGTGATGACGCACGAAGATGAGGCGAAGTAGTGTTTAAATAAATGTCAGTACGAGTCACATGCTTGTTGCGCTTTATCGCTTCCCTTGCCCCATCCTGCTCGCAAGAGTAAAGGAATGTGTGTAGGACAGGTGAGCGGTAATACAAGAAGCACATTAAGACTTACTTGCAAAGGATACTGCCACAAGCCGCCCTAATAAAAAAAAGCCCATCGCAACTTGCTCGTGTGCTCCTGACCTTCGGCAGATTGAATATCTGAGGTTACCTTTAACTTTGGGAGTAATATGCAAGTTGAAACGACACCTGAAGCTGATACTAGTCGTAGGTAGACAACTGCAGCATAGTATCCTTCTCTGAACTACCAGCAAATCCATGCACTTCTATGACTGAATGGTCGTGGGTGTGAATGATGCAGCGAGGAATCGAAATGGGACAACATGGCAATTCACTTCTTATGGCTTCCCATTTTTCAGCTATCTCACGAGGAGCTGGACTGTCCCAGCTGACATTGGCCAGCCACAGACATTGCATGAGGTGGTTGGCCAGGAGCATCATAGGCGACAGCCACCCTAAGGGGTCAAATATGCAAGATGTGTCTGACAAGATCTCTCATTTTGTGAGCACAGGGGGTCGAAGTTGAAAATCATAAAAGGTGTCCTTACCTGGATTCCAATGCAGACCCAGTACTTTCACACAGGTACTGTCATGAAACAATTAAGTTTCTGATTACTGTTGTACATCTTCTGAAGGTAGGTCACTGATGAGATCAGGGGGATTGCTGGAGAAATTCTGCAGTTGAAAACTTCCACAAGAGAGTAGTTGTTGCAGGTCCTGTTGCAATTTTTGAGCAGATTGAAGATAACTGGTACCCGTGACAATATTATCCACATAGGTGTCTGTTAGTAATTGTAGCGAATGGAAAGTCTTCCTTCTCATCTTCAGCCAATTGAAGCAATGTTCGTAGAGCAAGGTAAGGGGCTGAGCACCATATGCGACTGTATTCAACCGATATTCTTGTACTGGTTCAAGTTCACCTTCCCTTCAAAGAATACGCTGAAAGTCCCTTTGGTCTGAGTGCACCAAAATTTGGCAGTGCATTTGTTTAACATCAGCAGTGAAGACAATAGTGCGTAAACGCAAATGAAGGAGGGCATTCAAAATGTCACATTATAACTTTGGACCACTCAATAACAAATCACTCAGCGAGTACCCTGAGCTGGCCTTAGCTGAGGCATCAAACACTACCTTTAGCTTAGTGGTACTGCTACTAGGTTTCTGGACATAATGATTAGGAATAAATTAAGACGTGTCTGATGCTACTTCATGAGGCTCAATACAACTCATGTGTCCAGTGGCCAAGTAATCTTGCATGAAGGCCACATACTGTGTTTTTACTTCTGGTCGTCGTTTGTAACAACGCTCTAACGAATGAAGATGACAAAGTGCAAAGTCGCTGAATTCACCCAGATCTGGATCAGTAGTTTTAAAGGGCAGCATGACCATGTACCTCCCTGTTTCAAGTCGAACATTGGTTTCAACATGTATGTTTTCAAATTCATTCTCATCAGGTAAGCAGGCTGACTTGGCAGCTGGTAATGGCATCTGGTAACTCATCCAACTTCCACAGGCACTCGACTGCACCAGCTTATCCGAAGGGCTGTGCATTATTAACTCTACCCATCAATACTCATACAGGGGTGTCTTCAAGTTTTGTTCCTGTTATGATGTATGGAAACTAGGGATGGGTCGGTTCGGTTCTTGAGGTTTGAGTCGGAACCGGTTTTAGGCTGGCGACAACTCGGTTCTCGTTTCTACACAGCAATGGCAAAACTCTGTTGTTAAAAAATAACCCGTGTATTTACTCATGTATAGCGCACCCTTTTTTTCCCAAAATAACGGAAAAAATTTTTGGGGTGCGTGCTATACACGGAAAAAAAATTAAGGAGTGGTAGTCGTAAACTGTTTGGTGATGCGTGGCGGAAAGTGTAGGGGAACAGTCCATTATCTTTTCTCTCGCTCATACATCAACCCTTCTCTCTCTCTATAACTGAGCCCTCCCCCATAAGCAACACTGCTAGTAAGCAACACTGCCAGCCGATCGATTCATTCCTCCAAGCCTTCTTTGTTTCTTTGTATGAAGAGGAATGAAGGGGNATGGTTTTTAGAGGTGTCACATTCCAGTGCACAGCACTGCATAAAAGAATAATAATAATAAAAAAAAAGGAATCCGGCTGCCCACCACAGTTGGTCTTTTTTAAGGACCACAGGTTACCTTTATCGTACAGCACGCCAAAATATTTTGGCTTTTAGCGCGAGTTATTGTATTAAAGTATTTTCCAAACATATCACAATCACAACATTTTAATGTAAAAAAATTATTATTTGTTACATATTTACTAACATTAAATAAATTTAATACAACAAGTTTATCTGTATACATTAAAACTTATCTTCACAGTTTGTTATTGTTCAATTCTTTCATAGGTTAAATAAAACATTTAATGAATTTTACCTGCATTGGTTTAATAAAGTTGCAAGCAAATGGCAAGTATTCAAAATAAGAACCGACATTTAAATTGTAGCATTGGTACCAGAACCGATATTTTTTGTTATTCGACCCATCCCTAACGGAAAAAATTCTACACAAACAAGTATGTCGACACAACCTGGGTTGGTAGAGTTGGGGTCTGCCAACTTCAGATGCGAAAGATGCTTCCAGGCTTCTGGTTGCAAGAGTGTCGAAGGAATGTGTCCTGTTAGACGTGGAAGGACTAGCATGTATGCAGAGAAGCAAGGTCCTTCCTTCCCACAAGGTTTCAGCACACAGGACAACTCCACGTGCCTCACTGAGTGGCACCTAAGAAAGGTCCTGAAGTGCCATTGTCGTCTTTCTACGAGACAGCCCTAGACGTGACAGGGCATCTTCTGAAATAAAACTAGCTTGGTTACCCGAGTGTAACAAAACTCGAACTTGCTGCAAGTTACCCAATGTGTCTTGAACCTTAACTACGGCAGTGGAAAATATTACTGTAGCACAGCTAGCACGTTCGGGAAAATTATGAAAGAACAGTTGCAGGAGATGGGTCTTTTTTCTTTCCCACTATATTTTCAGGCAATTCTACATACTGTGTAGGTTCATGTGGTGGTTGATCAGAACTGTTTATAGAAACTGGCAAAATGCATAAGTGAATGATGGCGAGATGAGCAACGGTTACAAGAAGTGGACGATTGACAATTTCTCACCATGTGGAGAAATTGTGAACAGTTGATACAAAGTTTGTGCTCCTTAACACATTCAAACCTTTCCCTTAAACTTTTCTGGGCAAACACACTGCAATGGTAAATAGGATGTATACCTTTACACACACAACACACTGAGGATGGAGTAACAAGATATGCACCTGTTTTAGTACGCAACTGACCTTGAACCTTCCGACTAAGGGTAGCTTCACTCTGACCCAACTTGAAGTGGGGCTGAATAGACCACTGAAAATTAACAGTGGTTACAGTTTACCGGTACATGCATTTTCGGTACATTGAGAGTATCCTGTATGAAATTTTTGTTAGTACTGCACATTTTAATGTCTCCACATTTATGCTGGTAATTTGTTCATTGAGTCACTGGCCACCACAAGGCTATAGTTGGATCCAGCATGTGACCCGATGAAGCTGGCCTAGCTAGATAAACATTGACGCCCCACCTAACGAGCGCTGGTGGTATTTAGCTGGCGTCTAAGACTTCGCCCCCTCTCCCCGGGCAGCTGTGATGACAGAGTCGTTGTCTTAACGGAGTTTGAACAGGGGGCAGGACGGACTGTTTTGGGGGCAGCTCAGTAATAGCCCGCTATGCACATGGAGATGCGGTGGGAGGTGCTGGCCAGGTTTGTGTGCGTGTGGGAGTATAACTATGTGACAAATCTAAGAGTCGAACCACCTGTTCAGAGTTGTAGGCTTGGCGACTGATTTCTTGGGTGGTGTGGGAGACAGCGGAGAGAAGAGCTCGTGTGGTGTGCCACAAGAGGTCGTAATGTAGGCTGCAGTTTGCGCTCGTCAAGCAGGTTGATGTTACCCTTTGGTAACAAGCAGCTTCCTCGCGCTTCCAGGTGTACATATGGTCAGCACCCTGACTTTCCCCTACTAGACCTCCAATCAGGGCTAGTACCTGCTTGGCCACCTTATCTCACCCAGACGTGGTGAGATATATAGGTTAGTAGAGAAGAGAGGAGACAATTGGCGTCCCTTAGAAGCGGGCATCACATGAATGAATCGGGTGTACGCAGGTGAGATAGTTCGGCAGGCCCAACTGCTGACCTCCCAGCTAGTAACTTGGCAGGTAGGATGTCACCAGCAGACCCAAGCACTTGACTGCAGGTAGCAACAGCAGGGTAGGTGCGTCCCCTCCCATGTTGTGCAGAAAGTCGGGAAGTTGCCATAGATCCACTATCATGTAGAGTTGTAGCTCCCTGTTGTTGGAGACAACTGTTGGCCCCCCTGCGAGTGGATTGGCAGAGCGGGAAGTCGCAGGCAGACACAAGCACTAACAAAAAGGTGCGACAGTCATATGGGCCACTGCTCCTAAGAGTCGCGGCTCCCAATTGACTTGGATGGGATTCGGATGATGGTACGTGCCTGCTCCTGCAAGTATGTTTGTGGTTCGTTGTACAAAATAGGAAATAGCAGCAGGCAAGGTGTTGAAACAAAGTGTCCGAGTGATAACTCTACCAGTTTGGTTTATGGCTGTTTATTGTCAAGACAACACACACAACCCAGCCTGTACCCTGACTATGGCCTGAAAGGCTAACCTAGGATGCCAACCCCAATTGTGCAGTGACTTGGACTCATTACAGCTAGAGACTTGGCTAGCGTGGTAGCCGAGAAACGCGGCAGGCTTCGTGAGCTGCGAGGAAGCTGATGGTCTAGTCCATAGACTTAATAGCTAGCTTGATGCAAGCGGAAGCTTATGGCTTTGAATGCGCTGTCGGGCAGCGATTTGTCTAGCATCTGAATGGCGGAGTCTGAACACGTCTGGGCAGTCGCATTCTGCAACAGAGCTGCGCGAGTCAGCCTCAAACTTGGGACTGCGAGCTCCTTGCATAGGCGGAACACATGGCCGGCGGATGAGTGCTGACAGGAGGTAAACACTGCTCCTCTGTAGCTCTGGTGAGGTGCTCTGTGGTGTATACGGCAATGTATCTTCTTGGAGGGGGCCACTGCTATGGCGAGGCTAGAGCGTATTATGACGACGCCTGTGGCGCGCAAACATCACAGCCACAAAACGATGTGAAAAATATAAGGTTGTGTAAATATTCAGTATACCGAAACTAAAACAAAAATTCTTATTTCAATGAATTTTCAGGTGTTTAATTAATGTTCATTTAGTGCACCAGTAATGAAAGTTGTAAATTGTCTTGTTTGTTTTCATTATTTTATAACTAAAATAACTACATAAAACAAAAATTTAAATTAAGGCACGACCTCCTGTGGTAAATACTCCATATCCTACATATTTTTAGTTTGATTTTGCGCCAAATTTGTTAACTTGCTAAAATGTTACGAAATTTGTTAATTTTTCACTAAGGCTGAGCTTCAACAACATTATTTTTCCGTTTTGTTTCAGTTTCATGAAAGTTCATAACATAGCTTTTGTTTTAATTTTGTGAGAAAAAAATGTCACATTCGCACAACCCTAGAAAAATGTGTCGTCCTTTGTATGTGTGCCTGTTGACAATTACTAGACTGTGGGTACTGTGTTTCTGTCTGTCTACATATTATTGGTAGCTTAGCAGCCTACTTGTCACCATTACCTAAACAATTTCATAGTATTCAAGTTTTCCACCAAAAAAGCTGGAGTTGTTAAAATAACTTCTAGATTTTTTGTTTTCTAAAATTATGTTACCGAGGTTAGTAAAACGCTTAGTTGTGGCAGATTAATATTATTCTTATGTGCAGTGCTTTTATAGCAGGCATCTGTGTGTTTACGGTGCACATATTGTCTCTATTTTATTGTAATACTTGCACACTGAAACGTTAATGTTGTGAAAAATGTAAAATTCTTCCTTTGAAACTTTAACTGCAGTATCAAAAACTTTCAACGCACAGTTTAATAACGCAATGAATAAATAATTTCATTATTTTCCCATTTCAAATAATCAAAGCATATTTCACCAAAACTTCACAATTTCGCACCTTAAGAAAAACAAGTGTCCCTAAATATGGCAATGCTCTGCGCCCATATTTTTATGGTTTTACGAGTCAAAACATCCCACTATGTATAAAAATATTCAAGTTTATAGCATACTGTGACAAATAAAACGCACAGCAGTGGTCACGATTATATCGCAAAATGTGATGCAATATACCTTTGAAAATAAACACTAGTTGAACACCATAAAATGGTTTCTAGCGCACTTCCATACTAAAATTTCAACACGCAAAATAATTTTCTAGTAACTATGTACAAAAATGCATTGATGGTAATATCTATTAGAGAAAAAATCTGTAAACTCACAGCTTACAGTTTTAAGCAGGAAGTAGTTACATCAAATAACATCTGAACATACATCAAATAACAAAAAGAGAAAAATTATTTTCCACTTATGTACCTACACATCTACGCACAGAAATAAATCAATCTGAAAGATTCATCTCCCAAAAACTCACATATTTGCTCACATGCACACACACATTTCCTGTCATACAGGTGACAACACTTAATACTAAAGACACGACATAAAGTTACAGGTAGTAATATGTGTGGGTGTGTACCATAAATGATAGTAAATTTCTGCTAACCATGACCTCCTCGTAATCATCATCATCTTCATTCTCATCATCATCATTTTCATCATCATCTGGTTCAGGCATTTCATCATCATCTTCAAGGTCCCCCAGAAGGGTTGGAGCACGACAACTTTCCAGGAAATCCTGAGGGGGAGAAAAAAAAGGACAAAACTTGTTAACAAAAAAAAAATTAGAGTAAAAATGTACTTGCAATTTAAGAGAAAGCAGTGAGAAAATTTTAATGTATATTAAAACGTCAAATTTACAGTATATTTAAATTATGGAACAGTATCAATCACGTACTAAATGTAGAGGTACACAGAGTCTGACCAAAATAATCATGGTTATTTGACCCATGTCAACCGTAACATTTTTATTACACAACCATGCATCCCAACAAAATGAAATGATCTTGAAAGTGTTTTAAAATAGTTTGTTGTCTAATAAAGTAATTACCAATGTGTAATAAACACAGTATCACGAAATATACTAGCACTCAACTACCGCAACCAAGCAATACTTTCTGCCAGCTGCTGTTTTTTTGGACAAACCAACCACACTTTTAGTGGTTTTTGTGTTCTGAATATGACACATCCCATCCTCTCATCTCTTGTCTCGTACACACGTAACTCCGACCTCTGCCTTCAAGTAACAAACCACCTAGTTTCTTGACCAGATGGTGACTTACACGAGACATTCTTGAGTAACCCTTTGCTTTACTTAGCATGACTGATGCCATGAGTTTAACTATCTGTACAGGACTTGAGCTGCCATTTACTCTCGTAACCACTCACTCACCATCACTTTCATAAAACAGTCTTACAACAATCATCAGACGTGTAAGTGAAGGGAGTATACAGTACTGTGTGCATTTCTGTGCAGTATATATTCTCAAGTTTAAAAACCAAACCGTTATTCTTGCCCATAGACTTGCCAAAATCATTCGGTTTAACTCTTACTTAGCAAAAGTGTTCTTATAAATACACACCCAAATTCATTATACTTTTGCTGAGAAATTTAACACCACAAAAATATAAATATGTAACAATAACAAATAATTACTTAAAAACTAAATCATCACATAATGCTGAGCAACTACAGTAATTTCTCTGTATAAAAAAATTGAAAGGAACAAATTTTAGTGTATTTGTTATAGAATTATATTAATAAAGACGTAATTTACAATGTACTGCTTTTTTTTTTTTTTTCCATTATGCAGACAGTTTTGAATGTAACCGTTGCTAAAATTGAATTGCATTAGTTCTTTTGTATTTTATTCTATAAGAAGTGTGTTAAATAAATTTCCTTTTAAGCACTTGAGTAATAAAAATTCTTATGGCAAATAAATACTTAGTATACAGGAGTGAGATAATTATAACAGCTTCTACAGCACTTAAAATAACATTATTGGTATAGTATATTTTCCTTTTTCTCTCTGAAATATAGAAAAACAAAGGTTTTTTTTATAGTTTCAAATAAAATTTTGTAAAAAAAAAAACTAGTAATATAAAGAGAAATGAAATGTAATTAGACTTTTCAGTCTTTGTTATAAAGAGGTTGTGTGTCTAAGAGGGAAAAATAGTTTGTTACAAACAGTAGACAATGTCTTGTGTTATGTACAGTTTTGACCGGACGGAACACAAATTTCGATAGAGAGAGGTTTTTCTTATTAACTATATAGAGATCTTACTGTATTGGCAAGCCATGAGCAAATGTTGGGAACATGTGGAGGAGATGAATGAGCTTACGCCAATTGCAGAGCTGTGAAAATCTGCCAAATGCCAGGAAAAATTGGTGACAAACTGTGAACACTAATGTAATCAAGCTGAGTAGCTTGGCCTTTTATGCTGATACAGTCAAGAGATGAAGCTGACCTGGGATAGAGTTGGTCTGCCAGAATTGAGTACCACAAAACCCAAACACAAGCAGTATAGCTCCAACACTCATGAACAATACCTGTACATAATAAAAAAACTCAGCATTCACCCTCATCTACCACTGTGTACATATCATATCACTCTACCTGTGTGAAAACAGGATGACCACATTTTAATGACCACCCATTTGGACCAAAGCAATTACTACGTAATTAAAAATTCTATGTAAATCTGAACTGTTGATAGCACTCTAACATAAGAATGGGATTTCGCATGCTTTGGAATTCAGTAAATTCAAAATTATGCATAACATGTAATTCAAGATAGAATTTCCTCTAAGTGCACATAAAATTCAGATAATTTATAAATGCCACACTAATTATATTCCTGCTGTGTTACAAAATAAGAATCGCAGGCGACCACCTCACCTAAGCACATCAGACCTCAGCAGGTGACTGGCAGCTGCCATGGGTGTAAGGGTGACCACGCAGGCAGCTACGTACAACAAGCAACAGTTATAAGCCCCTCAGTCCATGGACAATGACCAAATAACTCCCGCAGTCTGCTCTTTCCTGCCTCATTTATTCCTACCTTCACTTTTTTTTAACCAGCATTTGAAATTTTTCTTTCTTTACATTTGCGTGTGGTCAATGTCTGTTTGGAAAACACTTTCAGCTATAAGTTGATATATTGTGACAGTGCTGTATAGTCACGGTAACGTGAACATCCTTAGAAGATCGCCAGCGATTGGGGTGGACCACTTCTCTTATTTGATTTCTCTTTAATAGCAGCGATGGGGTGGGCTGCTTCCTTTTTTTTTCTCTCTTAGCAGCAATGCCGGAATGTGACACTCCACTCCTACCAAAAATAATAAAACTGGTGTTGCCCCTTTCCTCCTTTTCCAATCACTCCAGATGTCTGCCACGTCAAGTTACCGAGAGCCTCTGTACAGTTCCCACTTTCTTCTACATATTTTAGATAAACAATTCAATTTAAGCATGAGCACAAACTTCTTTCCGAACTTTCAGCATTCATTGTAACGCCACCTTTATACCAGCATATCACTGAAGTTCTGAAGGTTGGTAGGGGTTATTTGAGGCTGAATGATTACTTGATGCTGGTATTAAGATATCTGAGTTACAACACTCAAGTACAGACATGCAAGTGATAACTGAATTCCATAGATAACACGAGCAAAAAGATAAGAACTGTAGCAGGAAGTAAACAAGAGATAAGAACCCCAGGTTAAAACCTCTTATCTACAATGTTATTTCATATGGGCAGAATCTTTGAACTGGGCAGCCCACCGCCCACGGTAATACCAGGTGGTCTTGCAGCACGTTTTGGAATTGAGGTAATGTTAGAACAAAATGAGAACCACTTAACCGATTACAACGAAACCAACTTTATTGACATTCATGAATTATACACAAGCTCTACATGCAAGTTACCACTTGAGGTGAGAGCACCCTTCAGTGGAGCCTTTGGTTCGTAACTATATTGCGGCGATTGTGTACGCACCGAGAAGTAGATAGTGGATATGCACACCGAAGGCAAAGTGGCTAAGGGAGGTGAAAGCGAAAGAGAATGATCGGACCAAGAGGTTAACTGGTACACGTAAGTTTTATTCAGTCAGCAGGAATTTACAATACATATATCTCCGACCTGTACCCGCTAACTTCTGACTGAAAAGGGACCAAGTTTGCCAAGCTGTTTGCCGCAGGGCGAACGAGTTATTGATCGAAGTTCAGGGTGAGAAAGACCCCGGTACCCCTATGCCCGGCACGGATGAGACGTGGCCAACACTAAGCAAGAAGACCCCGCGACAAGATCTTCTGCCCAGTGTGTTGAGAAACACAAGTTCTAACAATAGTAACGTTATATGCTAAGTCTCACTGCTACTGCTGAAGGCAATCGGTACGGCAAGCATGGAGAGATAGCGAGGTTGCAGAACTGCTTGCAACTGCCCTGTCTGGAGGGCTTGCAAGGAATAAATACCCTGGAGACACATGGCGCGCAAGGGGTAGCTGGAGCAGGCCACATGGAGGGGAAACCTCCCTTGATGCGCGGTGAGTGTGCACGTTCGGTGCCTGCTGACCAGGGCAAAATAAGCTAGGTGGGTCCACCCACTCAGACTGGAGTGCGGCGTCATGCAGATTGCCGGCCTCCCAGAAGACAAGGGGTTGACTCGCTTGTGAATAGGAACAGTAAAATGGCTAAATAAACTACGTCATTTGACGCTACGGTACACCAGGGGGAGCACTAGAGGCTGAGATATCTATACGACAGCGCTAGTGGCATATCACAGTGGTCACTCACAGTGTGTTACCGTGGTGGGATGGATGGGCCACCAGAAGAGGGTGTCAAGAAAGATATTAGGGAGAGGAAAGATGACCAAAGAAATAAAAATGAGGAGGGATAACAGACTCTTCCACTACACTTTATCATCCTCCAAGTCTCCTGGCAGTTTACAACAGTTGCTCCTTTCCATCCCCCCCTCCCCTTCTCAACCAGGTGTATAATGAACATCCCAGAATTTCTTAACTTTATTTTGAAAATCAAAAATGTGTGCACATATACGGTAATTAGGTAAATTGATAAAAATTAGAGGAATGAGAGTGATATTGCGCAAGTGCATCGATTCCCGCTTTCAAAGTCGTCCGCTTAACTGAAAAGTCAGACATCCATTATTAACAGCTGAATGTGACGAGTTAACATTTGGCCAAAGGCAACTAAGGCTAAGAGTGTGTCCCAGATGTTACCAGTGAAAATTTGGCTCAACTACCGCTGCCAGTTGGGATATTGTGTAATTGTTCCATGTAAATAGTTGCCCGCTTCTTTTTGTGCAGGAATATGATACCACCCTCCCTCTTCAAAAAATGAGTTGGCAGAAATTTGCTACCATATTTTTGGGATCATGAAATGCACATCATTTATATTTTGTCCAGACCTGTACATACCTTCCATTATTTGTATTTCATTTTTTCCTTTCTCAGTAGCACAGTCACTGTTTTAACTTTCTTGATGACACAAAGTTGTTGCTTGGGGAAATTAAATGTTTGCTAAAAAAAAGTAAATAAAATAATTTTTTTTTTNTCTTGATGACACAAAGTTGTTGCTTGGGGAAATTAAATGTTTGCTAAAAAAAAGTAAATAAAATAATTTTTTTTTTTAAATTCTTTATTGATTTTTGTGGTGCCTGTTTACTAATGGCATTCATGAAAATTTTCACATCTGAAGATTTAGTTACTATTATCAATTTCTTGTAATTGGAAATGGTGAAAACAGGTGTTTTCAAAGTTGTACAGGACTTTGCAGAATATAGTTATTACACCATAAAAAAACAGAGTGGCCGTTGGAAGTTGACTGACTCAAGTTACTGACTGAAAGACTGTGCATGGCTTGAGCGTAAAGGCAGCTTAGCCGGTGATGCATACCACCCGTATCGCTCCTGCACATCTNTCTTGATGACACAAAGTTGTTGCTTGGGGAAATTAAATGTTTGCTAAAAAAAAGTAAATAAAATAATTTTTTTTTTAAAATTCTTTATTGATTTTTGTGGTGCCTGTTTACTAATGGCATTCATGAAAATTTTCACATCTGAAGATTTAGTTACTATTATCAATTTCTTGTAATTGGAAATGGTGAAAACAGGTGTTTTCAAAGTTGTACAGGACTTTGCAGAATATAGTTATTACACCGTAAAAAAACAGAGTGGCCGTTGGAAGTTGACTGACTCAAGTTACTGACTAAAAGACTGTGCATGGCTTGAGCGTAAAGGCAGCTTAGCCGGTGATGCATACCACCCGTATCGCTCCTGCACATCTTTACCTCTGACACACAAAATACCCACTATGTCTTGGAATGAAGCAACCTTAACCACAGATGCACTGGCTGTGTTTTGTGCGTTCCATTTTATTCAAACTATTTTCCACCCCATAAAAATTTTTTTTGTGAAAGTGCACGCCAGCGCATGCCTTGCTGCCAGCAGCCACCCTAATACATTAGCGTGCATCAACAACTCAAGTTCTGTCTGACCCACAAATCATTGGGAAAAATGCAAGTAGTATGTGGGTAAATAATGAAAATACTAATATTTTTTAACATGTGCAACATTAACACAGTTTTTAATGGGCAAGAAGATATTCCTCAACCAATATAATATTGATAATTTTTTAAATTAGATAATTTGAAATTATCCAATTCAAAGTCAAACATTTTTGCTCTGGGAATTTCGAATTATAGAGGTTTTACTGTGATACGTAGCAGTCCTACAGTCCTCTTAACATGCACCACACAAGATGCACACTCTTAAGGAAACCACCTACACTTACTGCAATGTACTACCTAGTGTAGTACAACTACACTAGGTGACTCTCAAAGAACACTTCCAGCTACATTAGCATTGCAGCTGGCCATTACAATGAAGGATGGCAGCAGGATAAACCGTTTTGATCCAGGTCCCATCTCCTGTAGACTGAAGAGATAATTTCCAAGGAAGTGTACTTGAACACACCAACTACAATGATGCAAGTATTTAATGGGAGAGACTGTGTTACCTGCTCACTGTCGCTGGAAGTAGAGGTGAGAGACATGGTGAGAGCCTGACTGAGGCACGGACCATTGCCCGCCGTGGTTGAGATGCCGCAGGAGCCCGTCCCAGTGGGGCCGCTGGTCGTCAGGCTGGGGTAGCTCTGCGCTGTGCTCAGCAGTCCACCTGCCACACATACAACATACACTTAATACACTTTTATAACAACTTTGCCGCACATCACTACACCACCTTCACTTCACTTTGCCAAACATGAACGTTTTTTTAATTACGGCCATTATTTTTAACCTGTATTGAGAGTACCCAAGAAAGTGTGACGCGCCACGAGCAACGTAATTCACTCATCTAGCCTTGCCACAGTCGTGGCACCCTCCTAAGAAGAGCCATTACGCTATGCACACCAGAGGACGCCTTCCAAGCAGGGATGGTTAGCCCGACCATTACCACCTGCTGCACTGCGACCTGCTTCGCATCACGCCACCGCTTACCCCTCTAGCGCCTGGGATGTGAAGGGAAGTCTCCGCTGCTCTCAGTTGCTCTCTTCTCTCCTTCGCGCCTCTCTCTCTCTCTCTCTCTCTCCAAACCCTGCAACCTCCGCGCTGGTCCTATGAGCAGAGTATAAATAGGACCTGCAGTTTTCAGTTAGAGGCTGTCTCGCGCCAGTCCACTTGCCCGGTGTTACTCTGCCAGATACCCACGAGACTTCAAATCTCATCTTCGCAGAACGTCATGCTGCCCGAAGAACTACAGACTTTTTCAGGTTGTATCAGTCTTACACTGTTCAGTCAACACCTCTGCTTTGCATGACACTGCTGCGCTGCCCATCAGCATACCAAAGTCCCAGTGCTTCCAGCTACCTTGTAGCTTACTCTCAGTAATCACGAGTGCGAGTACCGCAATCTTGGGGTTGCCCTTGCCCTCCGCGTCTTCCGAGACATAGGTAACTATAACAGTTGGCAACTTACGACTGGCCCTTCAGGTCTTAGTCAAGGTACAGGCTGGTTTATGTGTGTTTTAATTGAGCAATGAATAAAACAGGCATAAATCAGAGTTGTCTTTCCAGACTCTGCCGATGCCTTGCTCCTTTTCTCTCCTATTGATAACTGTCTCGTAGTGCAGCTTAGGAAGCTTGCCTTCCTGGGCCTCATTAGAGCAAATGTCTCTTGGACTACAGACCTTCCAGTAGGAGCCTGGATCAGACCACGATGTTCCACTTGCCAGGTTTCTTGCTTGGAAACGATAGCCCAACTCCCAGCAGGAGACCTGCTCTTCACGATACCTGGGTCAGACCACGATGTTCCGCGCACAAGGGAGCCACGGGAGTGGACACCCTTTAGCCGTCTACTGTAACCTCCAGCTTGGAACTCGGGTCAGATAGCGATGCTCCGCGTGCCAAGTTCTGGGTTGAAGACCAGGAGTGCATGCCTCCCATCTCACCTGACCTCCACATCCCTCATTCCATCAGGCTGTGTCTACCCCTTACTGGCCACCCACTATCAACCTAATTTGTTACCCCTACCACCTTATGTCTCATTACAGGGCTGGGTGTGACAAAGCTGCCAAGTTAGGGTTAGCTCAGACTGGGTATGAAGGGAAAGCTGCCCAGTTGACAACCAGGTATACTTCTGGAAGAAAGACGAGGCTGCACATCAAAGAGGGTCAACCACCAGCTCGGTAAGCGTACCATGCACAGTCTCTCTGCTGCCACCAATGCCACCGAAGAAAACACCTACCTTCGTACGCCCAGCTACCGATACCAGAGTAGTCAGGGCCCTTATAACGTCGCACCAACTTACATTCCAACCAGGGCATCAACTTGCCCATCACTTGCCTCCGCGCCCCCCAAAGTTCAAAGCACAATTATTGACGTGGCCAAAACCAACAACTCCGGCACCAGGAAAAACCCCAATCAAGCGACGAACACGGCTTCACCATCGTCCAGAGGGGTAGTATCTCGGCCTCACCCTCAGCAAATCCCACTAAGGGTGAGTGTCGAGGCTACAAGTGTTCTTCAAACGTGAAGTCTATACATATGTACTGTATCTACACTAATGTAATAAATTGTTTTATCCCAATTTTTGCATACTATAATTTTTTAAGTTAATGATTTTTATCAAGTAGCAACAACAGATTATGCTTTGTATTTAGAAAACTATAGAGAAGTAAAAAAAAAAAANTTAATGATTTTTATCAAGTAGCAACAACAGATTATGCTTTGTATTTAGAAAACTATAGAGAAGTAAAAAAAAAAAAGTGATTTCCTTGGGTATGAATTGATTTAAGGTGTAGTCTACTGTATTGAATAGAGATAGGAGGACTATGTACAGTCAAAATTCAAAATTACTACTATTCGCGGTTTCCAAAAAAATGGCAGTAATTTAGGAGGAGGGGTCTGATTTCGGAATAATTCTGACTCACCTCCAAACACTATAGCCAAAAACTGCACTAAAATTTTAATTTGGCTAGTTTTGCACAGTTTTAATGGAAATAATACAAGTCATAATGGTTAAATACAGTAAATTGGTTCCCGTGAATTTACCAGTAAGCTATAAGTGCTTGTATCATCAAATTGTAATTTTTTGATTGCCTTTGTGAACCCCACAACGTCAAAAATTGTGTCAAAGTTCAGTTGTCTCTAGAGTGAAAATAACCTTTTGTTCTACTGAAATATTAAATTATTTTGATCAAGTGATACTTTCACTGGTCTCTTCAGAAAAATCAGTTTAGTATTTTTTTTTATTGTTAAGTTATAATAGGGTTTATTACCCGGTCCTTCACAGGCTTTAAACACACTCAACATTAGTGNTTTTTTTTTATTGTTAAGTTATAATAGGGTTTATTACCCGGTCCTTCACAGGCTTTAAACACACTCAACATTAGTGTGGCAAATGGTAGACTTTGAATGCAGTTGCTTCACCATCGCTCTGAAAAAGTAGCGTGGCGGTACAAAGCGACCAGGAGGGGAAGGAAACTAGTCTGCCTTCTCTCATGGTAAAGAGAGCTGCGCACGCACCTGAACAATACTCGTCTAATAAGCCTTGCCACACCTAGCATAACATTCTCCACACACAAAGAAAAACTGCACCCTACAACCACAGAGCAGTGCGCCGACTGCTTGCCTTGTGCTTTGATCTGGTGTTGTCAAAATATTCTACAAACAGTTATTAATCAGTTTTGCACTTTATTTCATTACGAATAGTTGACTGTAGGTGTCTTTTTCAATGTGTCTTCTTCAGCTAAACCAAATATCGGCTCTTATCAAATGCATTAGCTTGATTTGCCATTTGCGATTGTTTTGAAGCAGTACTACTATTTTAAGATCCCTAGATAAAGTTTGCTTTGTTTTGGGAAACATTAATGATTGTGCAAATTAATTCTTTCCTACTAGTGGCAGAAAAACATTTTAGTGAAGTAATCAACTGTCCACGAATTTTCATACAACGCATGTTCAGAAGACGTGATTAGGATTACAAATCGTAAATATGTGTGTTTTATACTGCCTTTCATCTTAATTTTGTAGCATTAGAATATTTTATTTTTTATAGAAAATACGAGTGTGATAAAAACTTGGCTAAAAATGTTTACACCTGTCTGCACAAACAGCTGCATATTTGTTGAATTTTATTCTTTCTGTAAAGTTAAAGCTTTCCAAGTTCTTATAATTTTATTTTAATGTTATTTCTGTACGAGAAAATTTTCCAGAGCTCCATTAAAACAATATGAAATTCAAAATGAAAATTAGCTAGTAAGAACTACAAAGCATTGCCGTATCATCTAAGACAAACTAAAGACACCCCTCGTCCGTTCCAGGTAAACAAAATAAACAGAGCTTTCAGCTATAATATCTTACGCGAGTACTGGACTGAAGTTAGCTAACGTTACTCTTTTCAGTGATTGACATGAAATAGAAGTTAAAAGGTAAGAAAAATGAGTGCATTGAATTTTCAGCGTGTGTTTACAAATGCTTGTTGTCTTCATTGGTGTAAGAGTAGTGGCAGAAAGATACGTGACCGCACTATGTTTTACAATGAAGATAATACTTGTTTTTGATGATAATCTGTGTTCACATCGGCACTTCAAATAATTTTAACAGGAACAAGTCCAAGAGACCAACAAACAAAAAGTTAAAAGTAGGAAAATGTTTAAAGCAGGAAATTATTAATTCCATTTAAACTTGGTATAAGTTTCATGTTTTTAAAATAAAATAGAACAGCAATACATGGTTTTGTAGTCTTAATAGCGAGCAAAAAAATAAAACAATTAGCCATAGTGGTTTGGAACAAAAACCATGATGCACGTCTCCATAGAACTAGCCTTCTCGTGGTGTGGAAACTTGACCAGCGTGGCTCAACTGCTTTTGACCAAGTCCTGTTCATGATGATTCCACACTGCATAGAGTAAGAAGGGTGCTCGTGAGCATTATCATGACACCATTTTGTTTATCATCCTGTTGCCCAAGTTCACAAGCAAAGTTACATATCTGAGCACGTGTGCAACACTACCAGTTTTGTTTTGTTGTGCAGTGCATTTACTGTCACGTCTCTTGACAAACCACCCAATGTAAACATGTGTTATGTATGTCTGTATTGTAGTTTATAGCTTCGCTTTTGATGAAATTTATATGCTTAAGAAAAAATTTATTAGAATTTTTGCTGTCAAGTGAACTAATTTAACGTTATATGCGGAATAACGTCAGATGCTGCATTGTAGGCATATTCGTGGCCTTCTTTTTATGCCAATGTGCATTCATGCCTGATGTTTTTAGGCTCTCATGGATTATAAACGTCTGGTTGTGAAACCATAGTGGCGAGGGCCCTACCACCTTCTAATAATAGTGGAGAACTGCGACGCTGGAAATTGGCCCACCAATACATCACCAAATCCAGACAAACATCTGGCTTAAACATAAGGTAACCCCTCTGCCACATTTCAAATTTCCCACCTCGCCGCTAGGTTCACAGTTTGCCAACCACCACTCAACATACTGCAGTGTGCCACCAATCGCCACGTGATCACACTGGTCCAGCCAGCAAAACATTGTGACATGTGACGCATTAGGCGTATTAGAGCGGCGCTGTCCCACAACCCCCCCCCC
>NQII01007362.1:7382-97061 GCA_002778355.1 Clitarchus hookeri | reverse complement strand
TCTAGTGTCCACCAACAGGTGCGCCACTTACCAATTCTACCTACCGGCCGCCAAGGATACCAGCCCCTTAAGGCCCAGTATAATCAAGACTACTTAGTAGAGAAAGTTTTACAAAGGAAAGGAAATAAGCTGCTTGTTAAATGGTTGGGTTTTGATAGTAGTCATAATTCTTGGGTGGATAAGGAAAGTGTAGTTGCTTAAAAAAACTTAAAAAAAATTTCTTTATAATAAATGAGTATACAAAAAAATGAAAGCTAAGAACGTCAGTCGTTTCCACCAAACGACCAGACAAAAAACAATTTAAATGAATACAACAAGCGCATTGAGTTTGATATTCCTGTTGGCGATGCATTTACACATCCGAATGAGGCTTATGTGTACCAACAGTATAAGCTAACTAAAAAAGATACAAATGCAGGTTATGAAAAAACTTCAACTATTGACCTTGTGAGAATTTCTTCCCATTCCAGTTCTCAAGATTAGAGATCTCTAAGCATGGAAATAAAATTGAAAGTATTGACAATCCTGGCATCACTTCGACTATGATGCATGCATTGCTTAGCTCAGAATCAGAATCATCGTACTTGCAACTAGCAGGGGTAGAAAAAGGCAAATATTTTAAGGCAGATGGATATAATGAACTTGTCTATCCATTAAGATATTTGTTTGGGTTTATGAGGGATTGTAATGAAATATTCTGGAAAGAAGGGTACAAGATTACATTCATTCGGAATTCTGATGATGATGTTTATTTTTACAGAAGGCCTAAAACACAAGCAGGAGCTGCTGATATTATTCCAGATGCTGGTAAAATTGTTATTGAGAAAATGGAAATCCTGTGGCCAGTTGTTGAATACGAGCCTAATTATGGAGACGATATTAAAGCAAAACTATACAAACAACACAAAATTCCCATCGGTTTCAATTATTGGCAATGTCTTGAAAAACCTGTACCTACTGGTGCAAACTCATTCCAGTTTGATATAAAGGATCAGTTCAACTCAATCCAATTCGATATGCCTGACTTTGTCATTGTTGGCTTTCAGCTAAACAGAAAAGAAAATGCTGATCAAGACAAACATGGTTCAATTTTTGACCATAGTCATGTTAAAAATATTTCTATTAAGAATGGAAGGAATGAAGTGTTCCCTAAAGAGAATTGGAACCTGGATATCGAGGATAAAATTTTCGATAAGATGTACATTGCCTACAATGATTTTAGAAATTCAAAGACTAAGCTAGATACTCCTTACCGTAACAATGAACTATATTATAACCCTGATGCTTTTGTTTCTAGGAGACCATTGTATATTATTGATTGTTCTTACAGAAAAACCTCTATTGTAAAGGATAGAACTAATCTGAAACTTACAGTTGATTTTAATAAGCCAGTCGAAGCTACAACTATTTGTAATGTGGTGCTAATAAGCCAAAGAAACCTAATTTATGATGTTAAAAGTGAAAGAATCACTGAATCCAACTAGTGCGCAAACATGTATGGTTATTAGTTTTTAATGGGTCATTTCCCATTAAAAACTTTTATTTTAAAGATTCAATAATTATAAACAAAATATGAATGAGATACATAAATACAGCGTCAGTCCATGCAGTCTGACAGACATTATGAAGGTGGTGATCGTATATATATTTCATAGTCTCACTCCTTTTCAATTTTTTGGTGCCCCCATGGTAGTGTATTAATACCATCTTTAAGAATAAATCTTTTGTCATCATCGAAACTTAATGCTTTTTTTCTCAACTCTATTGTAAACAGTTCATGTTTATTAGATCTTATGAGATTCATACTTTTGTACACCACTTCTTTTCCAAACAAGCACTTTTTGTAGTCATAAAAACTTATCTCATTCCTGACTACAGTATTTTTCACACCCTTTGCTCTTTTCTTTACATCACCTTCCACATTTAAGGCATACATTTTGGCTCTTAAACCAATAAATTCTTCCATTATTTTCCCATTACATTCATCTTTCATTTTGTCTAAAATGTTCTTATTTATTTGAGGCATGTTATATCTATTATTTTTTGGATAATCACTTGTATCAAAATGATCGATCATTTCTTTCATGTCACTGTAGAAGTCTGGTGTTTTTATACAATATATGTATGAGTCAGTATCTTGATAGCACAGTTCAATATTTCCCCCATACTTTGGTTTCATCACATTATAGTGAAAATCGTACATTAATGTCTTCGACAAGGTAAGTATGCTCATTCCAACATAAATGGGCTTGTTAAAACACAGCTTTGTTTTATTCATGTGAACTGCGACCAAAGAGTCAGTAAATATTGTTCTATCTTTAAAATTTGGTTTAGCCACTAATTTATCCACTTGCTTGCTGCTTGTGCACAACCGTATATCCACTCTGTTTCTAATGTTCTCCATTGTCTTGCCAATTACAGAGTTGTTCATTAGTTTATAGAAGTCTTTTTCAAAATCATTAGATGCCTTCGTTCGCATATTTGTGTTTCGATCAATATAGGACTTGAGCCAGTCTGATTGGTCAAACTCCAGAACTCTATGGATCTTCTTCAACTTCATTCCGAGGGACAGATATTGCTTAAGATTTACGTAGTGCAGTACNTTAAGGCATTTTCGAACCTTCGGGTATTCTATTCTCTGGAGCCAGTGGTAGATCTTTGTGGAGGTCGTGTAGTTCATGTGGATACTCCAAATCAACTTCCAATATATAGCCTTTTGTGGCATCATCTCGAATTTTTGTCACATCTATTTTTGTATTTCTCCACTTAAAACCGCCGTAAGGTAAATACTGACTCATAGCCCATCCATATAAGTTATTGGCATCCAGGTATGCCAGATAAGAAGCTTGAACTGTGGCATCATAATCATTTATGTATTTATTATTTGCTTTGGCATACCTCTTGCAACATTGTGATATTCCACCACGAATGCCTTTTTCAATCATCAAAATCATGTTGTAATCCGTTAGTAGTTGTAATTCTGTTTTAGTATGTTTGAGCATTGCATCCCAAGCTAGCCCTGGTGCTGTGAAATACCATGCAGGATCTAGCTTATATGTCTTGAGACATACATCTCTAAAGTTTTCTATAATATCAGCCAATATCAATACATCTGTTTTGTTATACAACTGAGTATACTCTCCTAAGGATTTGATGTTGAAAGATTCCCACACCTTTATTGCAAACTCGTAGTCCTCATCTGAAATATCACATTTGTTGAGTTTGTTGTAAAATGCATTCTTATTAGGCAGTGTTGTCTCACTAAATTTTTCAACACTATCCATGTAGTCATAGGGGTAAACACCTTTCCTTATAACAAGATCTAGAAGTTCATTGGAAAAATGCTTACTTATTTCCCGAAACTGACTTCTGGAAATATTGCTAGCAGGCTTATCGATGCTGCTGGCCATAAATTTTAATGAATTAATAAATCTTATATTTACGCCCACACATACATGTTTAGTGAAAGAAATATATTTTTCCTCATTGTTGGGAATTAGGTCAATTGTATTTTCATCGATGCCCAGCTCCTTTACAAATAAATGTGTGTCATATCCAGATAGATTGTGTATAAAGAGAGGAACAAAACATGGATTTCTATAGGATAAGTTACAATCTTTGTGTGCGGCTCCTCTAAATTTACCTGTAAGGCGGTCATGGTCTCTCACAGAGTCTCCATCCAAAGTCTTTTCACATATATGACAATGGGTGGNTAGCCTCTCACAGAGTCTTTATCCAAAGTCTTTTAACGTATATGACAATGGGTGGCTGTATCATAACCAATTTGTTCTTTCTTGGTCAAGGGAATCATTGGCTTTTCATTTTTGTAGACATTTCCTATTGCCCTTGCTTCCTCCATTAACATCTTGACGAATACCCTAGATGCATCAGATCCTTCGTAAGTTACTGGTGCCTTATAGTATTCATGTTCATATTTTATATAGTAACTGAAACNGCCTTATAGTATTCATGTTTATATTTTATGTAGTAACTGAAACTAATAGGCTCGTGTTTTTGGTACGGCTTCGTGTAGGAGTCGTCGGGATTTGGTTGGCAAGTTTAAATTTTTGTTAACAATCACTCAAAATCGGCATGTATCACAAAAGGGACACTCAAATAATGATTTTTGTTCTTGAATCTTAGTATGTTATTTCCTTTATGTGGAAGTTTGACTCTAATTCCATCATGATCTCGGCAGTCTTCTTCGTGAGCATTTAGCTTGCTTTCAGAGTGGAAGTGTTGCAAGCATCTGTCACAAAAGTATATTTTATGACCATTCCTTGTTACCTGTGATGCAATAAATCTCGAAAGACTTTTTATCCAGCAGTAGTGATCATTCTTTTCATCTTTGATGTAGAGTAGATTAATATGCTTAACCACCTTATTTTTTGTTATTTTTAATAGATAGATTATATATTCCTTATTGTCCTTGTTTTCTTTTTCTTCATATGTATATACATTAATTGATAAGCCGCTTCTTTTCTCAAAGGTTGGTATGCTCTCCAATTTCATAGGAAATTCCAAACCCTTAAGTGCTTCGTCAAACTCATGTTCATGATCCAAATACTTGCTCACTCTTTGAGGATCCTTTTGTGCTGGATGTAATGCGGATAGAATAGACCATAAAAAACATTTTTTATCACTGTTGTTAACATTAATTGCTGCTAGCTTAGCTTTGATTTTTTCTGGAAGATCAACATAAGAGCTACCCTTAAATGGAACATATTTATTTATTCGCACCTCTAGCTTGAAAATCCTATTGAGCACCCACTGAGAGCCCTTTGCTTCAAATGCACCCATCTCAGCTATGATTTTTAATATGCTATCGGTATAATATTTTTCTAGATCAGTTGATTTCAGTATAATTTCGTTCTTGGTTTTAAAAGAGTGTTCTACATATTCGATATTGTCACCAGTTCCTCTTTTGTACTCAGCGAAAAACTTCAAGTTCACTTTGAGGTCCATTGATTTTAAATGTTTATTAATTATGCTGATGACAGTAACTTTTATATCGTTTAGGAAATGATATGGGTCTGTGTAAGCATTCACATTATTTACAGCATAAGTCTTGATCCTACTTTTAAATGCTTCTTCAATTTCTTCAACACTGAATCTGAGTGTGTATTTGTGTACTTTGCTCCTCAAGTGACTTTTTATGAGAGATTGTTTGTAGTTATGTCCACAAGCCTCACAATTAACTTGCTTATCTTTTCCTTTGTGTAATCTACTTCTTAGATGACTTTTTATTAGAGATGGTTTGTAGTAGTGGTTACAAGTTTCACACTTGACAAATGGTTGTTTCAATTTCTCCTTCTTACTTTTCACAAAAACATCACGCTTAAATCTATATTCGTTTCACACATTACCAGTTGCATTAGCCTTTTTCATGGCAAAAGTCGTCTTCGTATATTTAATTTAATTTATTTTAATTTAAATTCATATTCATTTATTATACATTTAAATTTTTTCTAAGCGCTCATAAACGCAAAAAAAATGTTGAGTCAAATATTATATTTAGATAAAGACGGATCTTTTTTTTGCGCTCAGACATAAAAAACCCAACACAATTTGTGACGCAACTTTTTTGCGCAGCTTGGATCGGCATTTCCCTCAAAATCATTTAGTGACGAAATCATTTTTCATTTAGTGACGAAATCAATTTCAAAAAGTCATTTACAGCCCCAGGGGGATACATTCCGATTTAAGTGAATTTTTCCCCGCGCTGGGTTCGGCATTTCCCTACTTCTCACACGAGTCCCGATATGCGTATCGCGACGAATTCGCTGTCCCGATCTAGAAGGTTCTCCGCGCCCCGAGCCTCGCTGAGATAGGCTACGGTGATGACCAGAACACTCTTTCGACGATAACACCAGGAATTCAATCCGCTCAAGGACGGGAGCGCACGAGTCCCGTTAATCGCATCGCGACGAAAACAGCATACCTTCGTAAAATTGCGCCCGAACTACTGCGGGTTGCCGCTCTCCCCTGACACTCTGCTCGAGCAGGACGGAGCAAGGAAGTAATGCAGAGCAACGAGCTTGTAACTTTTACAAAACCAGGCTGTTGCTATTACAAAATTCCATGTTGCGGCGAACCCGTTAACTTAGGGAGCTCGTGCTTTTCAACCCACATCGATATACGATTTGCCCTGTCGCCCCAGATAAAAAGTGGCCCTCACGATAAGTGGATTTTCGGAAATGATGACTCGTCAACGATTAGCGATCATCGCACTTTAACTCCTGAGATGATATCAGCAATTTACTGAATATACTTTTTTTCTGCGAAAATTGTTATATAGCAGTACAACTGATTCTCTTGTAAATTTTCAAATACGGCTAGTTTCCAAGACGATTTTGTAAATTTAGAAAATTTTGTTCAATTACAAGAGTTTTTTTACCTCCGTTTACATCAAATTTTTTACTGTGTAGAATAAATTTTAGAGAATGTAAATAATTTAAAATATTCACAAATCTTAATAATATAGTATAATATGTTGATATAAATTTAAACACATTTAGGCACCCAGCAACGATAGTCGTATATTAAATTTCATGTTTACTCCAACACTTAGGGTATTCTAAAAAAAAATAACACGAACGGAGTACAATCATTCCGTACAGCTATTATGCTGATATGAATGTTCAGTAATAAATATATTATCTGATTACATTATGAGCAGTTTACTTACATTTTACCAGTAAACTTCAGTCTGTAACCGTATAAAGAAACTATAAGAAGATTGAATGCTGCGTCACATCGCCAGAGTAGTGCAGTACTGTTATAAAAACCCTACACTGCGTTTGCCGTTTACGATAACAATATAATTATATTGTTTCTTATATAATTTGCAGTGATAGTTTAAAGATTATTCAAACACTATATATTCGATTGTTATAACACACGTATATTAACGTGTTTGTATTTTAAGGATTTACGAAAATCGTGAATAGTAACATTTAAAATTTTCTAAGATTATTCAGTAAAACAATTTAGATAATGCATAAATTCTTAAGTTTCTTCATTTGCTACTCAGAGTAACTAAAATTTTCAAAAAGACTCAAAATGGTCCTTAAAATGACGTAAGATAGCGTTAAAATAAACATAAACATTTTTTTGTATATGTAAAAAAATTTTAATGTGAAAGAGATAAGTTGAAAATTATTTATGAAAGGAAGTTTATCAAAACTTCCAGAACTCAACTCAAAAATATTTCCTGAAAATAAGAATGTAAAGTATTTCTCCACTCATTTCTTTTAAACCCAAATAAATATCATAAAGTATTATTTTGGCTTACCATCTAAAAATATTTTATGCAAGGAATTAGTACTTTCAGGTAATGTCTACGAATTGAACAGTATTTCGTACAAATATAAAATAACGTAATTTTCTGCTGACCAGCGCCCTTAAGGAAGTTCATGAGTCTAAAATTATTTTCTGCATTTTATCATGTATGTATTTGTGATGTGCAAGTTTAGGAAAAAAGTATGATAACGAAGGAAAATTACATTAAAAAAATTAGTTAAGCGGCTATAGGAAATTTAACTTTTTACACAGGCTGGTTGACCTAGCATGGACACGCCTAAAATTTCCGGAATGGTTGCAGATATAGAAATGTGGTTATCGCTAAACGAAATTTCGTAAGGGGGCAAATAATTTGCCTCAAAGTGATTTCGTAACACATGTATGGACATATATAATTTAACCACTTATCATTTATCCCCTCGAAACATTAATTAATTTCAACGGCATCATAAAGTACGCGCAAAGAGGAATTCAGTGATATAGCACATGCAATGGAAAGTAACACAGAAACGCCAAGATATAGTGTTCAAATATGGTTAAGTTAAGTGGGCTGGTACCATGGGGCAGTGTACCTGTACGCGCTGTGACTCGTCCTGGCGGGACCGCTTCCTAATAACATCGAAGCACCAGTTCTCTAGATCTGTTATGGTAAGTGGTATTGCAGTGTATTGCCTACGTACCCAATGAAATTCACGAATGAGGAAAAACTGGACACACTAACTACTTACGGTGAGAGTGAGAGAAATGCCAAGCAAACCATCTAAATGTGTTCTGAAAGGTATACCAATAGGACTCCCATCCCACGGCAAACGATACGAAGAATTTGCACACATCTCTTGTCAAGAGGTGGTTGGAATTCCATGACACGAATGCGACGAAAGACTGCTACAGCCGAGACACATCAACACGATGTGTTGGCACATGTCGATGCAAAACCTGCACGTAGGTACGAGAGAACTGTCCACGTTCGTAGGAATAAGTAAAACAAGTGTGTTTCGGATACTGCGCCAACGGAAATTCCATCCATATATTTCGTGACTCTTCTTCAGGTAATACATGAAGGTGATTTCCAGCAGCGTTTGCAGTTTCGTAGGTTTGTTCTGATGTCTGTAAGAGATGAAAGCAATTGTCTTAAGAACATATTATTTACCGATGAAGTGACCTCCACTAACAATGGGTTTCCTAAATTTACGAAATATGCACTACAGGGTGATGGAGAATCCGCGTTGGGTTCGGCACGTGAAGAACCAGCGACAGTGGAAAGTCAACTTGTGGTGTGGAATCGTTGGAGACTACGAAAGAGCGCTATACGTCTTTCAAGGGACAATGATCGGCTGTACGCACGCCACGTTCCTCAGAAAGACCTTACCGGCACTTCTGGAAGACATACCGCTTGACATACGTCGTGATGTGTGGTTTTACCATGATGGTTGTCCTGCGCATTTTCCTTTGCTGACGAGGCAAGTTTTAAGTGAAACGTTTCCAAACTGGTGGTTATGGCATGTTTGTGTTGTAATACAGCCAGGTCGCTCCCCCGACCTCACACCTCTCGATTTATTCCTGTGGGGAACACTGAAATATTGGGTGTACTACACGGTTCCAACGGCGCCAGAAGACATTTAAGAACGCACTGTGGCAGCTTGTAGAGGCATTACGCCAGAAACACTTCAGGCGACTCGTCACTCGCTACATGTCCGTTTACAGATGTGTATTGCTATCGATGATAAACACCTCGAGCACATGGTGTGAAAATATCTAATGTGAAGCGTTTCAACTATAACTGTGCCCTTTTGTACTACGCAAATCGATGCGATTGAATTTCTCCTGAGGTTGGTTTGTTCTGTTTTGGTTGTGTGCACTCGTTACTCAGTACAGTTAATGACTAGGAAAGAAATATCCTGAATAATGTTGGTATCTGAATAAAATGTAATGTATTTATATCAGACTTGCACTCACAGTGCCCGTTTTCCCTCAGCTGCGGATGTCTTCTTTGTCCAATATCGCATTCCGTTCTCCTTACCTTATTAAGTAAAGCGCTACATTGCTATAAGGAAGCGGTCTCGCTAGGATGAGTCACGGCGCGTGTTGGTTGCTTACAGCTGTGAGTACAAATCCACTGGCCCATGCTATCGGCCTACTAAACATAATCAAATGTGCACATTATCTCTTAGCGTTTCTGTGTTACTTTTTATTGCATATGCTACATCACTGAATTCCTTTTTGCACGTATTTCAGATGCCGTTGAAATAAATGTATATTTTAAGGGAAAAAATCATATGTGGTATCATATATTTCTGCTCATACAAGTGTTACGAAGTCACTTCGCGGCAAATTACTTACCCCGGAAGTAATTTCATTTAGCGAAAGCCGCATTTCACGATCCGCCACCATTCGGGAAATATTGCAGGTGTCCACGTTAGAAGAACCACGGTGTATTTTTTCGTGTAAGTTTCAAGACTGGACCAAATTAATTCGTAGGTTATAAATCAAAATTATTGTACAAATTGTTCGAAATTCTCTAAATAATGTGTAACGCTGTTTGCCAAAATTATTTAAAATTTTTGCTTTTGAGATAAAATTCAAAGTCAAAACAGTTTTATCGCAATTTAACCAAGTGTTGGATTTCTAAGAAATAAAAACCTACCACTCCTGTGACTTCAAGAAACCTGTTAGATAAAACAATGCTTTGTTCTGAAATAAATTTTCTTTAATATGTATGAATAAGGATTTTAAGTAAAAATTCTGATACGCTAAAAAAAATTCTGGACGAAAGTTATTTTTTAAATTATTTGATATTTTACTTAAATTATCAACGATTTTGTGCTACTTAACAATAAAATATCATCACAACATAGAAAACATTGGTAATTTTTAACTAACATGGTCGTCTGTGGAGAGAGCTTAGCGTGGAAATTCCTCGCCTTCCCTGGCTGACTGATAGATGCCCCCTTGTCCCGACGGCGTGTCCGGCAAATGAGGGTCAGGAAAAAGTCCCAAGTTTGTGGAGACGGAGGGAAATGTGAGGGGCGAGGGGTTAGGTGCTAGCTCTAAGTAAATGCGGTCAGTAAATTGGGTTCGGGCGCCGGCGTACCAAGGATGATGGAAGGGAGGATGGCGATGGGGGATGTTGCGGTGGCCCTAGCGCCGGTACGCCGCGCCAGCCCTACCCACGCCCCCGGGGGTGGACGGAGATGGATGGATGGACGCCACAGCGTGATGGCGGCGACCTCCCCCTCAGGCAGCAACATCCGACGTCGCACGCCGACAGGAATTCGCTGCTGAGTCGCCCGCGTCATCGACGTGCTCGGAGCGCTCAAGGCACTTGCATCCAACAAGAGAGCGTGGAGTGGAGAGATTTGGGAGGATTTGAGAGCTCACGAGGGTGAAGCGACGTGAGAACGGAGCAGCGCCAGAATGCACGGGCGAGGGAAATGGGAAATCCCCGAGAAAACCCGCCGACCAGTGGCATCGTTCGGCACAATTCCCACATGCTGAAATCTGGGAGCGACCCGGCCGGTAATGTAACCCGGTTCGCTTACATGGAAGGCGAGTATAATGGCCACTAAATCACCTGGGCTTGGGCCCCGTGGGGACAACAGAATGTCTAGATTTTCGTTTTGGGACGAAGGGTTCACTTCCCCTACATAAAGGTGCAAGTATAGACTTTCGAGTCGTGACACGAGAATGGGACACCATCTCATTAAAAGGTTAGGAAACAATTTTGAAATGCTTCAATGAAATCATTATTGTGACAGATTCAGATTTTAATTCACTGCACAGGGTTGTTTTATATCAATGTGTGGGGTTGAGGTGATATTACATCCCTTGGGACGCTCTACCCTTTTTGGATCCGTCTTCTGGTGGGAAGGGCAAGAGGGAATATCACAACGACACCCTTGAGAACAAGGCCTGTTAGAGTTCCCTGGCTGTTTGCTGATGTGATGGGAAATATATCTGTCAGTTATAAAAAGACCTGCAAAATTAATGTTATATTCTGGCAGGACATAAGAATCGAATCGTTATGTAGGCCTATACAGGAGGTTTCATAATTCATATTACACAGTTCTATGGGTTGTAGGTAGTATATACCAGATGAAGATTTGATGAGTAGCCCATGTTCAGAAAAGTACAACTTCGGCGCTACATGCATGGCACGGATCAGGAATTCATATTTCCCGCCTCTCATATCATCAACAAGCTCTTGTCTGTAGACTACATGAGCTGCTCGATGTTATGACCACGAATACCTGGCGTGTGCTGGACCTGTTCTACCGGAGCCATGACTCGTGCGAGCAAATCTTCAGCCAACGCTACAAGGGTCTCGTAAATAACACTATTCACGTGGCCCCACACAAAAAAGTCGAGGCTTGTTAAATCCGGTGATCGTGAAGGCNGATGAATATTTGGCGAAGTGGTTACTGTACATGCCTCATACGCAGAGGATTCACGTTCAATCCCGGTCTCCCCCCCACCCCGTGTGAATTTAGAAGTCGAAGATGAGTAGGGGTGTGGTGCCTCTCTGAGCCTAAACAAAGTGTGTTCTTTGAAATCTTGACTTATCTACAATTTATAGAGCATAAAACCAATCTGCATCATTACCACACAGGTCTCTATGTAGAAATCCAAACAGTAACTTCTGATTTTACAAGAAAATAATTGGAAAATTACTGCACACATTGTTGTAATTCTACTGGATATACGTCGGTAGGTTACAGTAACTTCTGTAAAAATGCTGAAATTAAACTGTACACTTTTCAACCAATTTCTTTTAAAGAGTTCAAATATTTATTTGTAGTATTACCTATAATATTTCTTCAACTGACTTCCAAATACGTGTTTTTGCAAACGTACAAAAAATTATTTTAAGTGTATACAACTATTGCTTTTACATAAAACGAAAAAATTATTACCTTTGCAATCAGATAAAATATTTATCTCGCGTTTTCATATTTCAATAAAAGAATGTCTTAAATTTTCTGGAAAACATAAATAAAAAATTTTAATATTGCTTTTTTATACCGATTAATTTAATATCGATAGTACCTTGTACATTTTTTTTTTTTTAGGGACTCTTAAATTCAAAACAAAGGAACCAACCACCCTTACAATCGCCTAAAGTGATTTCGGAAAAAATCTTGGAACTGCAATCAGAATGGCTAGCCCGGGAATCGAACCCGTGTCCTCCAATAGTCTTGTGTTTTGTAGTCCATTCACGATTTCGTAACACCTTGGGAACAATTTTTTGAAAAATCATGTCAAGAGTGACATGTTCATCTGTTTTTTAGGTCACTCACATAACAAAATTATTTAACAATGTGATTAACTTTAAAGTGTTATATCTTCCACAAATTGTAATATTTATTTAGAGCAGCGATGTGTTGGCAACACCTAGTAAGAGATAAAATACAGTTAAAACGTTGTTTTAACATGGTTTTTGGTATGTGATTTGTGCATTATACATTTCCTATCGAAATATTTACGTTTTGAGGTAGCACTGATAGAAAAATATTTCATTGTTGATATTAAAAATTTCAGCGTTTAATGAGGTGCGTAGGGCCTAGTGACCTTGTGTTTTTTTTTATCCGAAAAAGAAACTTAAATTTGTAGAGCGGAGCTTGTCGTTTTATTTATTTATTTTATATCTAAAAATTTCGCAGTGCCAATAGCTATGAAATGATTAAGTTTTCAATTTTATTATATTTTATACCTATTACAGCACAAATTATTATGTTTGAATTTGTAATTTAAATTTAAACGATTTTTTAATGTTTGAAAATATAATATAATATTAAGATGTGATGGCGGAACGGTTACAAATTGGTAGTTGGCAGAACTGGCCACTTGACATTGTGTGTTGCTTTTCGCTGAACGAAATGTTAAGTTTACTTCTTGCAGAAAATACTTAAAATATACCGAATAAAAATTGTATCCTTTGTGTCTTTTAAACCTGCCTAGGCAATTTATGAATCTGTGATGTATCCACATCAGGAATAAATATACACTGTAAAAAAGCTTCTCTTGCTGCAATACATGATTTGTTGCCGCAAAGAAAAATTTGTTCCAATATAAACCAATGCAAAGTAGGCTTGCCACAAACATATTTTCTGTTTTATCTGTATAGTAATGACTATGATAACCATGCATTGTCGTTAGAACAGTTCGGAAAACGTTTTTGTAGTAATGCCACTTGAACTGTAAATTAAATCTGTGCGCTGAAAAAGAACCGTAATTTGTTAATAAGAGACAAGTAATCAAATATTTCGAAATTAAATTCACTTATAAAAAATACGGTAGCTCTGAGACTCGATCCAGCACATCCTGTGTTATAATCCTGACAACACGACCACTTTGTCTTATTCAATTTAAATTACTTTTGACAGGTTGAAACACGGGCCTTATACAATGACACCTCTTGGGAAGAATTGAGGTAAGTGATTTGGAGAATTTTTGTATTTCAGAATGGCATTAATCGTCTGCACGAGGGCCTTGTATTTCCTCAGCTGCAGTTTCGTGTCTACAGAATATACATATTGGTTTATGAATATTAGCGTCGTGACAACAGTTACGCACTGAAAACTGCGATGTACGACAGAAAATTTTTAAACTGTTACCTTTAGTAGGAAGTAATATTTTTTTGGGCTGAGAACAAAAGCAGCTGAAGGACTGTTTCTTTCTTTGCTATAAAGGAAACTAATATTGCCATAAAACCAAAACGCAAAAAAGAAAACATTTGTTAACAGTAAACCTAAGTTTCCATAACTTTATCTTACAGTTAAAGCTACCTTGTGTTTGTGTAAACAAAACAGCCTCGAATAAATGGTTTTCTTTGCCGTACAGAAAACTATATATGGATTTTTTTAGTTTACGGTGACGTGAGACACGTCGATTTCGAATGATGTCAGTGTAATCGAAATGGCCATTTTCGGGCCGTTACGCTGGGCGAGTGTCTGTGTGATACCAAATATTGGACCTGCGAGATTTATGCGTTTTAAATGATAATGGTTTTTGTGACTATATTTATTATTTGAAAGTCCCATCCATTTGTTTATCACAACTTTGTAACTTTACTCTTAGTGTTTGAACACAGTTTTGTAACGTGCTTATGTACCTGTGAATTGAATGTTTGCCACGGTCCCAACAAATTGCTAAATCCAAGCCAGAAAATTAAAGTAAATGATTTAATAAACCTAGTAATATCTAAGTATGTAAAGTAATTAGAATACAATGCAAATTACGGAAGGGATATTTGTGTGCATGCCCGCCACTAACTTTAAGTTTGTTGCTGTTACGTGCCAAAAATAAGCGACGCGAGTGCATAAATGAAATTACGGTAATTTTGTTGTACTAAAGGCCCCTCTGTTTTGATATGTATCCCTACTAAAGTCTTTCTTTTAATTAAATATCCCAACACACATCAATATCAAGAGGTTATATAGTAACATTCTTTCCCTAACAGTTGTAAAATGGTTAAATACAGTCGCAGCAAAATATTAACCATGAAAACTATCTTCAGTACAGATGTTGATAGAAAGACGTAAAACTGGCCTAAATACGGTTATTGGCTTAAATTGGAGACATTTATACTTAATGCTTTTAGAAATAGCCAGCATTCTCTGAACAGCTGGAAACAGCAAACAAAGGATTTGACAGTTGATACGTAGAAGTCACATGGCAGTTGTTTTCACATGTAAGTGGAGGATACGTAATCGGTACCCAAAAATATAACTTCAACAGTTCTTCAGAAAAGTGTGAAGTAACCGTGAACGGCCTTTACCACAGTGCACTACCACAATCTGTCCACTGCGCCGTTTGGCTCGGTAACCACTGCTTACATGATAGAGCATAATAAAATAGATTTTCACTGTTAAAGTAATGTTTATAAACTCATTTATCTGACGAGATAATTCATTTTCACGTTGGTCAGGTTGTATAAATTGAAATCCTTATCTTGGATATTTACTTAAAGCTCGGTGAACAAGCGGATAGTTGGTGTTCAGGTCTCAAATGAATATTTGGATCACGCATCTTTGACGTAAAAGCATTCGATTAGGTTTGCAAGGTTTAATTTTTTTATATAAAGTATATATTAAGACCGGTTACAATGAAAGTCTACAATTTTGTAACGGTAATAATTTTATTATATATTGTAGACTTCCTTAACAGAAAACACATGTGCAATTTATTTCCCTCTTTATGAACGTCTACAAAGAATTTTTTTAAGTGTTTGGATTCATCGCAGATAGTATTTTTTGTTAAATATACTTTTCTTTTCCGGGTCCATGAAGGGTTTATTCTCTACAGGAATTTTTGTGTTTGTCGTGGCATGGAGAAGAGTGGAAAATGTATATTTGCTAAAACTGCCCCGCATGTCATTTGACAATTTGGGCCAAAAGGAAAGTTTGCTAATATTTGTTTAGACTATAATTTCTCTGTTTAATTAATTATTTACATATTGGAATGTCGTAGATACGTTACCTAAAAAAAAATTTCAAACTGTTTCCACCTACTTATTTCCTGTTGTTCGTATTTGTGTTAACAGCATACGCGCTAACATGCCAGAATATATGCGAGACACTTAAATGAATGTTTGAAGTAATAAAACTTAGTATCGTAAATTTGCAATAAAAACCTTTTTCGGCAGATTGGTACGCTGGAGAAGAACAACGTGTAAGTCCAGATATTTTAGTCCAGAAATCGCACATAAATTTACGGCGCAAGTAACTTGAAAGACTAAATATTAATTACATCAGTTTAAAATTTTAATATAAAACCAAGCAGAAAATATAAAGTACATGGGCTATGATAAAAAATATCGTACTATCAAACTGCAGCTGAAACGGCACTACGAATATTTCAAAGCGGAACTTAAGTTTTTTACATACCGGAGTGGAAAGGAAATCCCAACAAAGGTTGTTTAAAGAATTGTTTGTGTTTAGGTTTGTTTCTCAAAAAAGTCATATGTTTGTCGGAACTCACGCGCATATCACAGCAAATGACAGTCAGATGTCCTACTCGTAGATGTATTAATTTCAGTTATCAGTTGAGCACTTAAACCAAAAATTAATAACTTCAATATTATTTAGAAGTTTTATTATTAATTAACTTGAAAATCACGTTAAATTTAGTTATACTTATCACCATAAAATCCTTCGCATGTTGTAAAAGTCTTTAAGTAATACTGAAAGGTGGTACATAAAAAGTCGACGGACTATATGCATAATATTAAAGTATCGAATGAAGGCTGGAGAACATATTTGATACGAGGGCGCTGCCTTCTTTCTTCATGTGGTGTACATAACAGTCCTCATTACACTGCATGTGGTTGATGATAGTTGTCAGCGAGAACGTCGAGTGATGAGCATGCTGAGAAGTCGTACGAGAATGCACGAGACTGCACGAACAACTGGCAAAGTTTGAGAGAAGCGAAACGATAAGATCACTAGAGGCAAGGTAGACGGCGAGGCGTGCAGAATTACCCATAATTCGAACCATTCGGACTCCGCAGTTATATAGTGTTTTCGGAGGAACGGATGTGTGAATATACACACACGTGGTGGCTGGTTCTGGATGATCCCGACAAAGCGTCGAGGGAAAAGACTAACTGTCAGACGGATACGAAAAAAAAAAAAATCAACGATTTTCTTGAGCAGCGTATAGTGACATGAGACATGTTCTTTGTAGCGCAAAATCTCTACTAAAGGCAGAGAGACATACCTGCTGTTTCGACGACTGTTATACGCTCTAATATCTACACCTCAACATCGTCGGCTTCGTTCTCATTGATTTCAGTTGCAAGCATAATGTGCTGCTACGGACCAAGAACAACGTTACTGTCTTTAGCGACAGATCGCAATTTTTTTTTGTGTACGGATGACCACTGTGCTAACGTTTGGAGAATTTCCGGTGAGCGCTACAATTCCTACGTCAATTTACGTTAGCACACGGGCCCTAATATTGATGTGATGTTTTGAGTAGCCTTCACATATGACAGTATATCGTCTCTGGCAAAAATCTGAGCGTCACTGAAAGAACAGAGGGTTTTTTTTGTAGACAGGAAGACAAAACTCACTCGCACACAGTTTTGGATTCCGAGAGGTGTTTTAGTAATATTTCATCATGTCCTCTGGGTCAACACGTTCTTCTGATCTGTCATCCATTAAACGTTGTTGGAACTAGATAGGCTGCCGCAGTGTCGGTTAATTAGTGATAAGTTAATAATTTGCGACAACTGTCGACAAATGTTCCCAAAAAAGTACGTTATTTGTTCAATTATATTCCTTGTCGTATTCACGCACGTATCTACATAATTTGGGGTGTGGCTGGTTAAAAAAGGCGCTCTTTCTTTTGTCTCGCACGAAGGAGGGACATGGTCCATGAGTATTTTGTGGTATCGCACTAATATATGTTTGTTTGATCCCAACGATTTTTCTATAGTGGGTAACTCTTTAAGGAAATTAATTCTAAAGACTTAGCCAAATTCTGATACAATTTATTTTGCTTCGCATTTCCTTAAGTTAGTAATTTTTTTTTGCAAGAAATAAGGATGTTTAAATGTCGATGTGTGGTAAATCAAACAGCGTTTAAAACAATAGCATTGCAAAACATTTTACTAACAATGGAGATGACGAGTCGTCTGCCCGAAATATTGGAAAGCCTAAGGCATCACGTGATGTAGCAAAACAGAGTCGTGCCCACGGTGAATAGGCATAATGACTGTGCGGAGGTTTTCCGTCGCCTTTCGCAATACAAAGGTCATCTGGGCACAACATACGTGTGAATAATTCCAACGGGATTTGTTGGAATACGAACCCGGTTTGACCGTGTGCGGGGAACCGTACGCCCCACTAGACATTGGAGGCGGTTTTAACGTAAACTCTCATACTTTAAAGAGAGAAATATCAGCAAATCGAATGCCATCGCACGTCTTTATTTAACTAATTTGCACATTTATTTACCGAATTATTCTTATAAATGCTTATGGTATTTTTTCTGAGCCTGCTCTTTAATGCTAATGCTGTACGCTTAGATTTGACGTGAATACGTCTTTAAATCTGCAACCGTAGTGGGCAATCCAGAAAATCTAATGATAACAAAATGGGGGAGAGAATTTGACATTGCAGCTCCGAATCTATAGAATACATCTAAATTTCAATTACACCACTCGATTGCCAAAGGATCAAAGAATTTGTTACGTTGAGTGAGGACTGCGAAGCGTCGCGCGAGACGGGGTGGGGGCACCGCCATTTTGATTTAGTTTCGCCTCGTCTCATAATTTCCGCGTAGTATAACTTTCGACGCGGAGTAGCTACGACGCTCGTTTAGGTTTTAATCAACAGTTCTCGTCGAGATCAAGCGATTGAATGTACAAAACATTTGTGTGGCGTGGTTATGGTGAAATGGTATGAGTTTAAAGTAAAACAAATTGAAAACTTAACAAAATATCGGCCTATCTCGTCAAAAAGCCAAGTATAAATACAGTTATCGTATACGGTTGGAAAGAGCATCTCAAGAGCAATCCAGTGAAACCCATGAAACTCCATATGATCGAGTGAAGCGGTGCCGGAAACGTAAAAACGTAGACGTATTCACGCAAAACAAACGGCCGTGTCCCCGACACAGCCACATGCCATGTTTTTATACCACGTATTTTGACAGCTGCACTGAGTCAGGAATATATATTAACCCTCTGATAAGGTTTAAATAAAGGTATCAACAATCCCATTTTATCTGAATTTGTGAGTACAGCCACAACAGTGGCGTGTAACTTCTATTTAAACTTTTCATACTGTAACTGGCGACCGTTGTTCGCACATAAACAATACGCAATTATTTAAAGCGTCCCGCTTTGCACTAACTTTTGAGACCGACCACCGCTGGGGAACAAATTTCTTGGGGTTTGTCGTTGTCCAATTCCTCCCCTTTCCTACTTGACACAACTTATTCCGTATCTAACGACCTCGCTGTCGATGCAATCATTATATATTATGTATTTTAACAATTTTAAGCTATTTTCATTAGGCACTTATCCAAACACCATTGCCTCCATTCGTAAAAAATATTTTGACGCAACTTGAAGTGTTATCTCCATCATACATAAAAATTAGTGAAATTTGATTTCTACCCGTGTATGCACTTTCGTACTTCAGAACTAAGCAAATACCTCAAATTATTTGCATAATAGTTTGCCTCTATATAAATATACACACCTTAGAATATAAAACAAATTTAAAAAATATTTAATTAAATATTTTAAGTTCATTTTAAATAAAATACAATAATTGTATTCAGAGCATAGGTTTTACAACAACAATAAATTACTTTTACGGGGCAAAGTGTCCTCTATAAACAACGTACTTTCAGACACCCGAAATAATTACTCAGCAAGTACACGGGTAGAAGGGCAACAAAGAAATCCGGGAACGCGAAGGGTGTTTCTATGGAACCTGGTTGGTTTAGCCCATTTTCAAAATAAAATTTATGTTTGAACCCAAGTTGTGTGACTATTATCCAGGTCGTATGTTGTCTTATATGAATTCTTCCTGAGGCTCCATTTAGATTTGAAATCAATTTAAGATTAAGCGTAAAGTTGGTTTAGTGTTTTTTTTTAGAAGATTGGGTTTGGTCACATTTCATAATGCGTATAAACACAAAGGCTGTAAAAATGTGGGTGTCAAGGTACTTTGAGCTTGAGAAGGGAAAAGCGCTGTCAACTTCAGGCATCTCTCCCACTTTACATTCAGCGCCTCGTCGCAGGTATTTACATCGTAATAACTGACTTAATCTGTCGTAACAACAAAATCAAATGTTGACATTACCGGCTTTCATTCGGATGGCTGTACTATGATCGAATTACGCGGGAGTTTTTGTTCTCCAAAACATCTCGAGCGTTCGTTTAGAGTTCATGGACAGTAAATAAAGGAAAACAGAAGTGCTTATCAGTACAATGTATTCTTGGTATTAACAATCTCAACGATACCATTACAAGTGAAAGAAAAATAACATATATAAAACGGAATATAAAATAATATGGGGTTTAAATGTATCAACAACATTTCAGCGTAATAATGGTATATCAGTCAGTTAAGGGGCAGAGTTGTAAGGTAGAGTTTCGTTTTACAATCCCACGTTGTGTGATCAAGATGTTTTAATTTATACACTTCTGGACATTAAAATTACAACACCAAAAAACGCATGTGAAGAAGCCCAGATCGGAGGAATGCGTACCTCAGGGTAGGACAACATGATTAGTTGTTCAGCCGAAAGGCGCAGCATGTGCGCCAATGGCGACACTGATAAGCGGTATATAACTGGAGGTCGGAGAGCCACTGAGAGGTAGTGGCGTTGTGTTTCCCCACTGTTTGCGTGCACTGGCGAGGTGAGCATGCCCGCCGAAGAACACGACAGCCATACGAACAGGTTTCCGCCTTCGACAGCGGGAGAATCGTATCCTATCTGAACCGTGGATTATCATATTGCAAATTTGGTTATCGCGATGGGATAAATGCAACCACAGTGAAGCGGGCAAGGCAGCAGTGGGTCGAGGAGGGACGGGCTGAGCGACGCGCTGGAAGCAAACGAACGTGAGGACAGGCATCTGGTGCGCACGGCGATTATGGTCCGTACAGCCACGTCGTTCATCCTCGCTCAGGAGTTCAGGCATGTGGCACATCAATCTGTGTCCACGCGCAAGTTTCGTCACTGTCCGTACCATCTCAGTATCTCGTCCAGGCGTCCTTTGCTGTGGCTGCCTCTGAATTTTCACCACAGGTGCCTTTGGCTGCAGCGGTGAGTGAAAAGTTGGGCCTGGAGTGACGAACGACATGCCACCGTCTTCTCTAACGAATCCCGCTTCTGTTCGGCGCACCGTGATGATCACATCCGCGTCTGGCGGGCACGCTCGGCGTACGCCTGGCAAGATTCCTTCATTAGGCACCGTAGTACCGTCCCAGCACCTGGGGTTATGGTACCGGGTACCATCGGATACCGTTCCCGCTCGCGCTCAGTCCGCATCGCCGGTGCGCTGATCAGCGACTGTTAAATCGCAGACGTTTTGGAAACGGTTGTTGTCTCGTGTCTTCAGGGTCAACTTGGAGCCTTGTACCAGCGACCACATGTGGCACACATCATCCGAAGATTCCTGAACTATTATCACGTCACGCCGATTCCTTGGTCTGCGCGGTCGCTGGGTCTCTCGAATACTTGTGGTCCATGGTCGGATGACGACTGACCTGTCGCAGGTCACCCGCGGCCACAACGGGTAAAGTATGGGCATGTATCGAAGGAGCATGGTCGGAGATACACCAGACGAGCATTTAAAGATTCTTCCTCTCAATGCAGCGTCGTGCAGCAGCGGTTATTGTCGCTCGTATTGGGGTAACACAATCATGAATTTCTTATGTTCTGTGCGTAATACCTTGTTGCAAGAGTAATAACCTAACCTGTTTGCTATTGGTATATGTCCTACAAATCTGGTTGCGATAGTTCACATCCATCTTGATGTTGCAATTTCAATGCCCAGCAGTGTATCAAACTGCGTATTATGATTAGATACCAGACAAGAATAACGACAGTTTTTGGGATTACTTTACAAAATGGCCTATGGAAATAGGTTTACACAAACTCATGTCTTTCTGTGCAACAAATGAATTGTTTAAACAATGAAATTGCTTTCCTTATGTAAAACAATAGTATGGTTGTTTCCAGTCACACAAAATTTTAAAACTCTAATATTTGATTACCTCAATGAGATATATATTTGGCAGTATTTTAACATACACTTGTTGACAGGAAAACTTTTTTTTTTCTCTCGAGTATTACTTTCTTTCAGTGATGACGGGAACTGCGAGGCTGTCTGTATGATGGCGCGATGGCTACAGTTAGTAAACCTGGCTAAGTTCTAATTCAAGTTGACTGTTCGATCAGCAGGGAAAAATTTAAATGCCTGTTTATGTGATATCTATTTTAATAACCAGTTTCTTTCCCGAGATTTTATTATATATTTATGTAAAAGTGACATATGCAGAACTGGCAGAGACTTGCTCTTAAAGCAATTGAAACTAGAAGAGCTAATAGCATAGCCCATTTAATAAGGCCTATATGTAGAAAAATAACAGAGGCATTATTGCGTAGATTGAATACATTTATTTAGTAATGCATTGCGTATTTGCAATATAAAAATTTTATTTAACGTAGCTGGAATAAAACTTAATTTTCCATATCTTATAGGTGTAATAAAAGCCTGTTACTCCCCTTGTATAGAGATCAAGAACAGTTACAACATTTATGCTGGAGCACTATTAGGGGCCAACGTTTCTGAAGTTTTACACTAGAATCATGTTTTACAAGGTTCTAAACCTCGTTGACATATTTATGCGCATGTCATATTTATATCTAAGTTAAGAAAAGCATAGTTTTAAAGTTACCATTTGTATAACTTTCCATCACAAAAGTTGAGGCCTTAATAAAAATGTATGGATGTATGATACAATATACTTTGTGCGGTGCGTGTCCAAGCAGAATAAGATATATTTAAATAGTTATGTGAGACTGCCTAGACGGTTTGTGACGATGGGGATGGTTATGGGGCCGGAAGGGTAAAACAGATATTCGTGGTACAAATCCCCAGTTCGAATTAAAATAATTCATTTTAAACTTCAGATTTCAAAGGAACTTAAAACGAAGCGGAACGTGAGTCGACACGTATGATGTTTTTGTCCTTTGACGTCAATGCTCAACTTGTTATAGAAAAAACACAGGAAAAGGACAGAATCGTTCCGATATCTAAAGTTATACACGGGAACTCAAATTGTTTGAGCTGAGTTAGGGCAGTTCTCTGCCGCCTTGGCGTGAACTTTCGAGAGTCAGACGCTCTCAACAATAGTCAAGGGCTCCGGGTAAAAAAAAAAACAATTAAAACAGAAAGTTGAAACCAGGTGTAGTTTACCCCTTCCTGCAGCTGTGCGGATAACGGGAATTAATTTTTCGCCCCCCGCCTCACACATCTCCCACTACTTTAATTTTTTTTTTCTGCTGTGGACGCCAAAATTTCGCCCGACCATCTCTCCAACCCCCTTCTTCCCCTTTATAACCGAGCTGCGTGCCGCTGGCGCCGTGATGTATGAGAAGCGGTGGCTCGAAAAAAAAAACTCGCTAAAAAAAATTATCCTCCACGGTTTTTTTTTAACAGGCAAGAAGCGGGCCTGCCGCCGCACCCCCTTCCTCTTCTCGGAACCGACCCGGTTCCATCCCCTCGTGAAAATATTACGGCGGTCCCGAACTGACACGAGAGTCGGAGGAGTAGCACGTGCTCTTATATTATGATAACAAGGAGAGATAGCCCGCCCGAGAAGACAGTAATTACGCGGGCGGTATTTATCGCCACCTTGATTGCCGCTTGCTACGCCGGGGATATACTGCCGCCCCCATCGCGGACATAAACTCGTGTTACGCCGGGTTGGAGGGCTATATTAAGGGATGATGAGTGGGGGGGGCTCTGGGAGAGCTGGGTGCACGCGGGTTGATAACACTCGCCTGGTCACTGATGCCCCTGCCGCGAACTGGAGATGATTTTTCGGGCTCATGGACGCAGTGCGCTGGACAGGGAAAAAAAATATTAAGAAAGTCTTTAGAGTTGTAAGATTATTATTATAATTTTTTTTTTTTTTACTTTCCGCAAACTGTGTTCACATTAAATAGAATTAAGGAGATCCCTTTTGTAATCCTCGACATCGCTTTCACGAACGAAGGGGAGTGACTGAGGGCTCGTTAACAGATGAACGTAACACAAAATAAATTACTAACTTTTTTTTTGCAAACCAGTGTTTTTTCTTTAATAATTACGAATTTCTCCTTTAATACTTGTGCGCACAAAATATATTTATTGATGTTCAACTTTTATTTATAAAGTTATTTTTAATAGCCGTAGGACATGACTTTTTCTGCACTGCAAGCAAGCTGCACATGACCAAGAATAATCAAATTGCCAGTAGTAAAAAATAATAATCTATTAATATATATTTCATCACCAAGCTCAATTTTCATCTTCGTACGAGATAACAAAACAGGTGATGAATAAATGCTAACTACAGCAGCCTGATTAATAACACCTTCATATACAGACATTGTCTTTCAACAAATAATGTCTCGGGACCCAGTTCCGCCAAACTGGTAAACATCGGGTTTCCTGAATTACGGCGTTTACGAAATAAACCTTAATTCCAAAATTCAACTGTTATACGTTGTTGACTACATATATATAAATAACTCAAAAGAACATAACACTCTTCTTCACTAACTATTTTACGACACCATGTGTCACCGTCGTTATCTTCATCATAACTTTCACTTTGGACATTTCTATGCACTTTCAGAGGCTGGTTGATATCTTCTGGTGCATTATCTTCTTCGTACCATGTTGGACGTTGCCCTAACAATGTTTAAAACGGAAATCTTGAAGAAAAATGAGACATTCAAGATATTGAAAGAGAAAATGGCCGAGATTACGACGTTCATATGGCGTCATGTAGGATTCCATGAAATGAATTCAATAAAGATTGAAGGTAATTTGAAGAAAAATTGTATCGTTTGAAAGTGTCATTAGTGTTACAAAGTTTTATGAAGCATAGTGTGGCAACATTCTTTGACGTAATGAAGTGGGATGATAACACCAATTGTGTTTTCAGACGTGTCCCGTTATACAAATCACAATTAACCTATTTGTTCTTTAAATACAAGAAGTTTGGGATGTTTATAAGTAAAAGAATATTTAACTTGATTTTTTGGAGCGCATAGATGCCTTGACAATCAATCAAGTGCAAAGTGCATTTATGCTTTCGTCTTATATTTTCGTAAGAAATAACCTTCCGGAGTTTTTCAATTTTGCTCAAAAAATATAACCTGCATCAGGTTCATTACTGAATGAATACCTGTAAAATCGTAATGTATCATCTTAATCTGTGGCGGTACATTGTTAACCATAATTATAGTAATTTTGGCATCACGATATAAAATCTGTGTTTTAAAAGTGTAGCAGTCTTAAACGTAGATCATAAATATCGGTTCAATTTGGTTTGGTCCCTATTCAAGATGTGGCGGTTAAAGAAGGAGTTTTTATCTAGGGGATCCTGGGACGACTTCTGGCACCAAAATGTTGATATTACGAGTACTTGGTTAGCTACGCAACACTTCACCCACGAAAGATACGGCGGACTACCTCAAAAGCCTTGAACGTGCCACGATTTTAACCAACGTGACGTCTTGGGCCACAAAGTTCATCCATGGACAATATCATATGGATTATCAATTGCAGTAGTAATAACATGTTCAGGGGGTGGACAAAATAATATGAACACCATGCAATATAGTACATTTTGTTGCATGTTGGCAACACTCCTTCCGTGTAAATAATGCGACGCATATGTATTGCACAGTTTACGTTCCAAGTCTTGTAGGTTTTATTTCAGTGTATTAAACGCTTTGTTTTGCGACGGTTAAAACAAGCGATCGGGTAAATGTGTGATCTCTCAGACTTTGAAAGAGGACAAATCGTTGGTGCTTGGTTAGCGGGAGCGTCTGTGACGAAAACAGCTAAATTGTTTAACGTTTCACGAGCGACAGTATCCAGGGTAATGACAGCATACACAAAACATTGTAAAACATCATCGGCGGAGAGGAATAGTGGGCGAAACCCAAAGTTAACTGACAGAGACCGACGAACATTAAAAATAATTGTGGCCAGACAACATAAAATTACCGCGGCAAAAATGACAGCAGAACTCAACACTCACTTGAGTAATACTGTTTCGACAAAAACAGTACGGCGGGAGCTTCACAAAGCTAACATTCATGGAAGGGCTTAAATTGCGAAACCCTTTATAACGGAAGTCAACGCTAAACTGCGAAAGAAGTGGTGCCACGATCATAAAACCTGGACACTCGATGATTGAAGAATGTGATATGGTCCGACGAATCATCGTTTACATTGTTTCCTACAAACGGCCGGGTTTATGTATGGAGAACCCCAAAAGAAGCCTACGATCCGGACTGACTGCTTCCTACAGTCGCGCATGGGGGAGGTTCCGTTATGATTTGGACGGCTATATCGTGGTATTCAGCTGGTCCTCTCATTCACATCACGGGCCGGATTACTGCGAATGAATATCTCGACATCCTCAATGATGAAGTTCTTACTATGACTAGTATATTGCTGCCAAACACTGCCATATTCCAAGATGATAATGCGCCCACACACACAGCCAAAAATATTCAGTCTTGGTTTGAGGAGTATCAGAATATCATCAAACATCTTCTCTGGCCAGACCTCAACATAATTGAACCGTTATGGGGAGTTTTAGAGCAGAGAGCGAGGAGCAGATTTCCATCTCCAACATCATTGAAGAAATTGGCAGATGTTTTGGTACAAGAATAGGACAACATTCCGTTGGAAACTATTCAGACACTCTAAGAATATATTCCCCGAAAAATTGCAGCTGTTATAAAAGCAAATGGTGGCCCAACACCTTATTAATAAATAAATATTGTTTATATGTCAGCTGTTCATATTATTTTGTACATCCCCTGTATTACTTCATAACAATTTCACAGTGACATGGATTCTAGTGAACGGGTCTCTGAATTGGAGAGATTTGGGCGATTCTTAACATCGAGGTCTTGAGACTTGATGAAGGTGAAGTGAGCTGAGTATGGATCTGCGCCGGTATGCAAGGGCGGGAGAAACAGGACACCCCGAGAAAACCCGCCGAACAACGACACTGTCCGGCACGATTCCCACTTGTGGAAATCCGGGAGCGACTCCGCCTGGAATAGAACTCTGTTCGCCTAGGTGGGGGGGGGGGCGAACAGATTAACCACTACACCACCGTGGCCCCTCGGTCTCTGGAAACGATGATTGTTGCACGTGGCGGATCTACGAAGTACGAGTAGAAAAAATCGGGATGTTGTAAATACTTCCGCATAACGCGTATTTTTTTCGGCGTGGAAATGAAATGAAAGTAATGAAACGGATACTGTGTTTGTATGGCTTAAATCAACAGATCTAGGCGAGATATTTCCTTTGCCTTCAGTATCAGCGCGCTATCTCATCGGAGTCGCGAGATACATTGCCCGGAAACTCTCGGCCACGCACAAAATGCCCCCCCTTCCCCCCACGGGCATGTGAGCCCCCGCCCATGCATCGCGCATGCGCGCGGCGCGAACTCAATGTTATTCTCGTATCGTAGTCGTTTACCACATTTATTTCAATCGTGTTATTATTAATGAAGTAAATTTGGTTGATTACATCACCCTGCTCATGCTACATCATCGTTCCCGTCCCGCAACCCCATTTGCCTTTCTGATTTCTATAATTATTCACGTCAGAAAAAAATATTTACATTATCAGGCCTCTCAAAATTGGTTGTTTAACGAGAACGAACCCTAACCACGTCATCATACAATTCCGTGGAGACTTGCCTAAGGAAAGGAAATCCCTCCAGAAGTACAGCGGTTACCATGGAAACCCGAGCAACCATCCTGCAGGTTTATGCGCCTCGTCCGAAAGGAAGAACGAATCGCGTCTCAGCGGACCTCTTAGTCCTCCAATGTCCAGCCAGGTGGAACACGATAACAGGACATGTCCCCTCGAGTGTAAATATTAACGTCTCTGTAGATAAGGGAACTCGTGAGCGGGAGGAAAAGCGAAGGAGTTTAGAAAGTCGTCTGCCTCTCCCCCCCTCCCTGGCCAATGCCACGGCTAAACCGAGCACATTAGGAAGGTCCTCCGGGTGGAGATAACTCACACGCCCTCTTCTCGCGAGACACGGCGTTACTTCGTTTCCACGCCACCTCTCGCGAACCTCGCCGAGACAAAATTACGGCCTCCGCGTATATCATAGCCTCGCCGAGGTACTGCAGTTTGCGTAAGTCCTGCGAGTAAATCTTAGTTGGCGATAACTTCGTTGTGGCCATGTCACTATTTTTAAAAAGTCCTGCTGCATTTTCCTCAATGATTAATATTATTACACGTCCTTTAGCCAAGTGGAAACATTTGGCGTTGCATGGACCTAGCGAAGAGAACTTACGAATTGATAAATAATGTGAAATTGTGAGAAACGTAAAAAAATTACAATGATGTTAATTCTAACTCTAATGTATCCAACACAAAAATAAGCCGATTTTAGTGGTCATCAATTTTAAACGCTTTACTTTACACACATTGTTCACTTATAGTTTCAATCTAAGTTTGACTATAACTACTTCGTACTTAACTAATTAAAATTGATAAAAAAAACAACCATTACAAAACCGTGGCAGTAAACCAAAATATTTTATCGGACACTCGGGATCACGGTAAAGAAGGTAGCGATGTAACCATAACGTGTAGTTCCATGCCTAAACGTTTTGTTAAAGGTGTGGTTTATATTTTTGTGAACACTGAATAAATTTAACTTAATTTCTGTATTACGCTGATGAGTAAGAATAACTCCTATATAAAACATCTACGTTCGCAATAAATTAAGTTCGATTTCATTGACGCATGAATAAAGTCCGCAGGTCCATGACGTTGTTAATTTTCATATTGATAAAAGAGTACATAATGGTTATAAAACATAACTTAAGCAGGACTTTCAAAATTACTCATTTAACCGCATAAAGAGCATATAAACATTATTGTAAGAATGTCACTAACAATTTATGCTTAAATACGTATACGTAATCAGAGTTAGGAAATATTTTTACGAATGCTGAATTCTAAAGTGGCTATGTAACAGAGAAGCAGCTCTGATACAGAAGTGTATGAGTACCGATTAATATATTAACGCAGACGTAATTTATATTCTTTTAAATACTAGGACAATCAGTATCTTAAATGTCAATATATTAATTAATAATTATTTTGTAAATATTGCGCTTCATATATAATTATATGTTTACATTTTATAAATTGTTAACGGTAAGAAGAGTTAAAGTTATACTTATATGTATAGAACACATGTAAAAATTTCAGATAAATAAACATTTTTGCTTAGAGTATGAGGAAGTTACAGTCGCGCATGAGCAAATACGTTAGTGTAACAATTTTACAAGCAACTTATTGCGTAATAACATCAACAAATATACATCAGGTAGTCGACTTATTTTTCCTATTTTCTTAAGAACAAATGTTTGTTTACGTATGTTTTCAACCTTAAACCCATGTTCTTATAAAAAATTACATTTTGACATACTTGATAAAACAGGATGAGTATAACAGAATACCCCAACTTTGAAGGTCTATACTAACAATAACAGACAACCTACAACCTTGATGAACCAATCAAATGAACCGTGGAACCGTGAAGATTGTTTACCATACATTCATTAATGTTCAATGTGACAACCGTGAGTGGCCCGAACGACATCTACGCGATAATCAAACTCGTTCCACACTCTTGTCAGTATGTCCGGTGTTACGAATTGGATGGCGTTCGTAACTCATTTTGAGGAGTTGAGGGAGGTAGCGAGCTCGCATTCGACACGTCTGAAGGGGACGGTCTGATGTTTCCTTGCCCAGGACGAGGTAGACGATGCCTTCATGTCTAAGATGGTTTTTAGGGATCAAGCGACGTTCCTTACAAATGATAAGGTGAACCGGCCCAACGTGGGGATATGGGGTCAGGAGCCACCACATGAAACCACCGAACACGAGCGCGCTTCCCCCAAAGTGAACGTGTTTTGCGCTGTTTCCAAAGTCACTGTTTCTGGCCCTTTCTTTTTTCACGAGCCCACTGTTACTGGAATCTCTAATTTGGACATGCTTACAGAGTGGTTGTTTCCTCAGTTAGAAGAGGCGGCGAGGGACTTCATTTTCCAGCAGGATGGTGCGCCACCACATTAGCAACTAGCTTTTCGCTAGGTGAGAACGTCTCGTTGCAGCAACGAGACGTTGCTGCAACGCTGGATTGGTCGAGCAGCAGCTGGTGATCAGGCTCATCAACACTGGCCTACAAGAAGCCCGGATCTTACCCCATGCGATTTTTTTCTTTGGTGCTACATAAAGGATAATGTGTTTCATCCAACATTGCGGGCTTATATTGACGACCTCAAAACGAGAATTATGGACGCCATCCAAACCGTAACACCGGACATGCTGTCAAGAGTGTGGAACGAGTTTGATTATCGTGTAGATGTCGTTCGGGCCGCTCTTGGTGGTCAAATTTAACATTTATGAAGATATGTTAAACAAACATCGCAATTAAAAGGTTTATTTGTCAACCAAGGTTGTAGGTTCTTTGGTTTTGATAATATAGACCTTCATATTTAGAGTATTCTTTTATACTCAACCTGTATTTTTTTTTACAACTTCTAAAAAACTAGTTTATTAGCATATCAAGAACTTGTTTTAGTAAAAAAATATGTGTTAACGTTAGTCGAAACCTCGTACTTTTGACTGAAGCAAGAAGAAAGGCAGTTGAATTAGGGGACATGTGAGAGGCGTGTGCAGTTGACATGCAAATTCTACTCCATATTTACTCTTCAAAACTACCGCGCCTTTATTTTAACTGATGGGCTCGTCCGTATGTATAATTGATTCATGGTTACATGTGCACAACTGAAAGTCCTGCTGGGTTTCTTCCTCCGGCATTTTTTTTTTTTTTATGAATTGTAAGGCAAAATGGAAATTTTTGTTTTGCAGTGTACCTAAAACTAGAACAAAGCATATACTAAGAAACCATTTACATATGCTAGAGCCAAAAAAGTTACCGGTACCCAAACTCATGTTCTAATGTTTCTAAAAAAGGGGGTAGGAGGAGATACATATTATATTCGCGACCAACATTACTCACACTTTAAATGGGGCCACGGTGGCTGAGCCGTTAGCCTGCTCGCCTCCCACAAATGTGAATCGGGTTCAATCCCCGGCTGAGTCACCGGATTTTTGTAATTGGGAATCGTGCCGGACGATGCCGTTGGTCGGCGGGTTTTCGCAGTGATCTCCCGCCACTCCCGCACTTTCATTCCGGCACTGCTCCATACTCACCTCATCCACCCTCACTGTATCTCAAGACCTCGCTGTTAAGAGCCGCCCAAATCTCTTCGCTCACTCACTACACTTTAGATGAAACAATAAATCAGAGAAATATTTCCTACGAGAAAATTATAGATGTTCCGTGTAATAATTATGTTAGATTATATGAAGTAAGGGTCAAGAATTATTCAGTGGTTGATTCCATTAAGTGTTAATTTAACAGCAAACCGACTATATCTCGATTATTTTCCCTATTTTTCTGGTTCCGCCATCTACAAGACCCGCCCCGCTATCTTCCTCCCCATCATACTGTTGTGAATCGTCTGTTAGAGTGAAGATGAGTTGCTATCAAGGAAGTTTTTCATTTGGCACCTGGCCATCACTGTTGATAGCGAACACCATTGGCCTATGGTGCTGCACCGTTGTACGGCCACACATGGATATAAAGAAGTGATAACACATAACTGTACAAAGCTGTATTAACAAAATGCAGCGAAATTAAACAATTCACTTTTGAGCATTTGTTACACAGGTTGGGGCAGAAAGACATATCCGATATGGGAAGCTAATGAAATATAAAATACGCCATATACAAGAAAAAATATGTTCGTCCTAAATAGTACACCTAATGCCGTCTTACATCAACGCACTTTAAAAATCACATTGGTCAAGTGGGGTTCGCACAATTCGCGATTGATGAAGGGGCAGAGGGCGGTGGGAGGGGCGTGGGTGGCATTAGACTTATGTCGTTAAGCAGAATACAGTTGAAGTCATGGTTAATTCGGAAGAACAACGCACTTTTGCTGTGGAGGAGTTCATTTGAAATGGCGGTTCACGGATAACAACGCAGTGTGCGTTTTGCATCTTCTTCGCGCTCGGTCGTCGTCATCCTCTTCCCGATATAAAAAAAAAAACAATTCACAAGTTGGCACGGCACTTCAGACAAACAGGTCTTCAGAAGATTCCCCTTTCGGATGTTGTGCTCTTCAGTGACGAGTCGCACTTCCACCTTCCAGGCACGATCGATAAACATCAATAAACAGAATTTCCGGTGCTGGTCTCAAGACAACCCTTGGGAACTTCACAAAATATCTCTCCACAGTCGCAAGTTAACGGTGTGGTGTGCCGTTTTTTCAGTTTGGAGTGTGGGGTGCGTACATTTTTGAAGAAGATGGCGTTACTGCAACCGTGACATCCGATCGTTGCTGTGCAATGCTAGACAGCATTCTCAGGCCTAAATTGGTTGATCTTTCAACCGAACATGGGCAAAAATATGCGAGGTTTTCAACAAGATGATGCACCGGCACGTGCGTATCGTCGTTCCCTTGGCAATTTGAGATCGACGTTTCCTGGGCATGTCGTTTCCATGCATGGTGACATCGGGTGGCCACCGTGTGCGTCGGATTTCACTCCATGAGATGTTTATCTGTGGGGCTACCTAAGACCTAGGTGTACCAACGCCATTCCCACACACCCGATGAACTGAAGGCGGTAATAACCCACTAAGACACTGTCATTCCACTCGACATTACCCGCAGGATGGTGAAAAACTATCGTGAAAGGCTCAATATGTGTATCAACAATGGAGGCCACCAATTGACTGATGTGATCTTAAAAGTGCGTTGATGTAAAACGGCATTACGTGTACTATTCGTGACGAAACACAGGCTTTCTCTTGTACATGGGTTATTTTTTTTTTAATAGCGTCCCTAATCGGGGAGATATTTTTGCCTCATCCTGTACTCACTTATTTATGAGAAATAATCTCCTTTGGTTATATATTTAAGTAACACTTCTCGGCTATAAAAACCGTAAACACAATCTAAATTCACCAACACTTACTACCAATAAGGACAAGCGTTCTAAGTATATAAGTAACAAGGGGATAAGATGTTTCGCCATGTCTCAAAATTAAAGTACGGTTGACTTCGTATACACACGCATAACTGTTTCGTAACAGTGAGAAAGTGAGAGTCAATGGGGTGTTATCCCAACATTTATGTAAACGCGTGTAAGCTAGACTCGCACGTCTCTTCACATTTTAAAAGGTCGACTTTGACATGGTCCCATACTAATGTTCGTACGTCCAGAAGTAGTTATTTAGAAGTCTACTATGTGCATACTGCTCTATCTTTAGTTCTGTTTTGCTGTTGGTGCATCCACTATCTGTCAAAAGAAGACAGGCCCTCTACAGCCGGTTATTTGATCTTTTATTTCCGAAATTATTAATTCAGTGCATGTGCAGGAAATTGTCACGATTATTACTTTATATTATATATGCGCAACACGGTAAACGATAACACTTTAATGCAGATCTAAAATTAGCAGAGGTCAATACAATCTTAAAGCAATAATTTTTTTTAATCGAATAGGTTGTGTACTTGTTGGAGAAAAATATTATATCTGTTTGTAAGTAACGTTAATATGAAAGCTTGGTAAGCTGGTAGTACTTCAGTTCTTTATTTGATCGAGACCTTACATTTTATATAACAGACATTAATTATGCCACTGACAAGTTGCTTTAATAAACATTAGGATAAAATTACCTCTAATAATTACAAATTGTTACAGAGATACCACAGTTCAGCATTATATCAATTATTTGGGAAAAAATCTACGAAGAAATCTCCTTTCTTACAAAATAGGTCATGTAAAAATTCGATACTGTGGGGAAGTTATTCAGCTGAATAAAATAATACGTATAAAATTGACAATGCAACTATCATGCATAGATAACGATCACTTACAATCAGCACAAAAACCCAAAACCTTTGAAANATAAAATTGACAATGCAACTATCATGCATAGATAACGATCACTTACAATCAGCACAAAAACCCAAAACCTTTGAAAATAACAAAGAATGGTCATATACCCAAAAGAGACATGAAATTACTCAACCGAGCAAAGAGATTGACGTAAAACTAACAAGATAGGAATCAAGAATAAACCACACCATCAGTAAAAATCATAAAACTCTAAACGAAACCATGAATATCGTTTCGTCATTTTGTTTTATTCCTTTCTTAGTGAAGACCTTGCAACCAAAAATGTGTGCGGTTTTGGCGATATTTGTTTNACGTCATTTTGTTTTATTCCTTTCTTAGTGAAGACCTTGCAACCAAAAATGTGTGCGGTTTTGGCGATATTTGTTTGTTTTGTGTAATATTTTGGAGATCATTTTTGGCAATTTTTTTACTGCTTTCCCTTGTCTTTGGGATTTTGTTGAAGATTGTAATCCATAGCAAGAAATATGATGTGGCACAGTCAAATGTGCGAGGAATGTTACGAACTGTGGCACACGTGTTGGTAATTTTGACAAAGTGATTCACAATGCACATTGATCAAACGAACTATTGCGCAATCTCGTGTTTTGTACAATACGCACAGCAGTAAATATCCGATAACATATATACTGTCCATTACTGTACTTTTATTTTGTTCTTCAAGAAATAGTTTTTTGTGAGTGCTACATAATTGCAACAATTTTTGTTAATTTGCTCACGAAAATTCACATTCATCATAATCTAACAGATACCAACCCACGACTGTATTGTTTCATGCTGCAAAATATAAACCACATGAATCTTTTTAAGGCAAGAGGATGTCATTGCCTTCAAAATTGCCACTATTACCAATATCACAAGATGAAAACAATAAATGTAATTGCGGTGTTTCAGGTTAGTAGTTGTAATTTATCTTGAAATAAAATAATTTCAAATTTATAATTTCAAGGGTTTATACCTACTAAATAAACACTTTTGATTCATAATACTGATTATGATTCCTAAATCAAAACCTTTTTTTACATTACATTGAAGTAATAACAATATGTATATATAAAGAATTAATCAAAAAGGAGAAAGAAAAATGTTTAATCTTATTTTCTTTAATTCTAAGTTTTTACATTTGTGAATTTTCGGATTTTAGAAATACGTATTCTTACAAAACATGTCTTCAACAAAATTTTCACGTACTCGCATTCACTTATGTGTCGGAAACAATATTATATTTTGGTGTTTACACATATTTGAACTGTATTCTTATATTGCATAACTAGTTATATATCTCGACTAAGTTAATAGCCAATTAAGGAATGTAGTACAAAATTTACTCCTTAAGTAAGAAGGAATATTCTGCACTAATTAATTTTTGTCTGTATACGAATATAGGTCTACACATTTTTTAAATTTAAACAGCTGCTATAATTAATTATTAGTTCTTAACATTTTAGGGAACTGGGGCTTTGCTAACAATATCAATAATTTAAAATAAATGTATTTTTTAAAGTTGTTTCAAAACTCTTATTTCAGAAAACAATATAAATATATACTTATATATTTAAGATGATCTAAATTAGAGAAGTTTGTAAATTATGCAAATAAATTTATTCCAGTGTGTAAATTGTTACAACAAACTCTCTACCGTAACTATTTGCCTAGTTTAAATGTTTGTTTGAAAAGATAAGTAGTAATATAAATTTCGTTATAATTGGCATTTGTATATGTAACATGAAAATGTTTACGTCAAATCCCACAAAAAGTAATTAATATCATTATCAGTTTAAAGAAAAACTTATTCAATTATTTTTTCTTCTTAAGAAACGTTTTGATACCTTTACTCCGGCAACTGCGAACTTTGTAATGTTTAAGACAAAAATACTGATTAGCGATTTTAAGATAATCATTTTAATAATTTATTAATCAACACTGAACATACTGAGTTACAAAACCCATTTTCTTTAAGCCGCTATCTAATCTCACGACGTGACTCGTCTATCAAACATAACAGTGCGGTTTTTTTAATCGCCTGAACATAGAGGACGTATTTGCGTGCATTTAAAATACGAACGGTGTTTCGTCAAATGAACAAACCAACCAGGAAGCTAAACACGCATTCCGCTCGGCGCATTTCCTTCATCCTTTTGGTCCTTGTTCCCTTGGGCACATTTTTAAAGCCAAAAAGTAGATCCCTTGGACTGTTTACTCGACAATTTTGCAGTAGGCTGCGAGGGACTGTGTAAATGTCTGCTATCTCGCACACTTTGCCCGCGGACATACGCAGAAGCGCCGGTTCCGTACGCTTTCGATTCGTGGAGTCGTGTATAATATACCTCCCTCCCCCCTTCTCATTTTCCTTTTTTTCCTTTGGCCAAGGGAAGCTCCAACTCCCACCAAGGCCTATTCTATCGCACGTTCTGGCGTAATTGAGTTAACCAACTGGCGGTTCCACAAAGGACTGCTGGAGTTTTCGCTACCCTTTCAACCGACGTTCTTCACCGAGTAAGAAATATGCCTGATCATGCCCCCCCAACCACTCAACCATTAATTAATTATTAGCTTCAAAATAAGTAACGCTTTTTATTCATTCAATGCTTAGTTTAAACCGTCCCACGAGCGCTTGATAAAACTAACGTTCCGTCAGAAAAACACGAGTGGAAGGTAGATGTCTAAAGATAGAACACTGTCTTTTATCATGAATTTCTGTCTCGCCTCTCAATGATATATCAGCCCCCGCGAAAGCCTGGAAAATTAAGCAAAATCTTTGCTTCGAAATGGTTATTTTTGCTATTCGTAAATTCCCCAAGATAGCGAAGGAGTTAATGGAGTAGATACCGCGGTTAACGTGATTTATTAACATTAAAGACGAATATATAATTTTTCCATAAATATACTTTTCCCACACTTTAGAATAACAATGCAAACCATATTAATATAAGTTCTGTCTATAATTTATTCCATATTATTTATTTTCAAATATTCGGATATCAGACAGTCATATGACAAAAACTTAATTTTTCTAGTACATGATGGAGACGTTCATTATGTGTAGCATTAGGACAATATTTTAAAATTAACAATGACTTCAAACCCAAGTGTCAGTTGCAGTTTTACTTTTTTTTTCTTGCACATAATTAAGATTTCCATAAAAATAATTCCATGTTTTAAAATACACTAAAGCAATCATATGTGTCTCCCTGTTTGCTTACGTACTTTACTAACCTTTCCCTCCCTGTCTCTCGGGTGATATTATCAAAAAATTTTAACGCTAAATAAATCTATAATCGTTCCAACCATGTATTGGCCAATCCGTGTGCATCTGTGTGTTCAAGCATGTGCACATACGAGTGTGGATACCACACTACAAATTCAAACGCATGAACTTTAATAAAATGGCTACACGTATTATTTTCGTAACAAACTTGTTGTTGTTCATCTGAGCACCCACACTGAGTTTCAAGGAGGGCATTAAAATAAATAGAACTACCTACTTTCCTGTGCCACGGATCGGTACAAATGCAAATGTTTCTGCATATTACTGTGCAAAAGAGTTTCATAAGCGTCTTCGTTTTAAGCCGCTAGAGCTCTTCTTCTCCTTGAGTTGTGAGCGAATCTCGTAACGCCAATCTTTGATTGAACTGCAGGGTCTGAATTTTGGTAGTGAAGCAATGTCAAATTCAGAAATTAATTAAGGTCGTGTTTTTCATCGCACTGTTCTGCACAAATAAGCTAAAGACGACGGGGCCACCGGAATTATCGTATGCAAAAGTTAATTTGTCGACCTTCTGTTGCGTAAAATTACAAGCAGTTTTCTGTATATTTCGGTAGAAAGCAAATCACTATAGTAGTTATGAATGTTCTGATGAGACACCTACAAGTTCTTGTGCAAAGTGCCCTCACTGAGAATGAAGTCGATATCTCTCGTTCCTAATCAGATCCAGAAGTCCTTTCGCGGATGCAGCATCCAGGTGCCTTTGTGGAAAGCTCCTTGTGGTATTAAGAAGCTTTGAATTTGTTTTATATTTCTATTATTTAAAGAGCTTGAGATAACATCGAACGGACCTGTAGTATGTCTTTGTGGTTTGCAAGTCGAAGGATTTCCTTGGGTTACTGTAAAAAAAAGCAGTATATAGTCCACCCATTCCAACTTTCAACTTTACTGAAGCACTGCTAAAATTCTACCTGCAGTATATTCCTCCGCCTCATGCAAACAATGCTCAACCAAGTATAGAAAATTACAGCAGAGGGACTACTCACGGCATTCGTGCGCACTCATTGGAATTATATTTTGCATAAGAACTATTTCTTACACGCCTGTTTTATCACTGTTTTTATTCATATGAATTATAAATAAAATATATTATAATTTATACATAATATAAATGTGAAAACTTTAATTTAACCTAAAATAGCGTACTTTTGTGTTAACAGAAGTATAAAACCCTTGTGACACATGGCATATTTAGGAAATAACAAAACACGTCGTAGATAGGGTGATTTCACAAAGATTAGATTACAAATTAGTGAAGAATCGCGAATATACTATAAAAGGAACGTATCCATTGCAAATTTTGCCCACGGCTTAAACACAAATTTCCTGGCACAATTCAGGGGAGCGCTGTATTCGCATCCACATGCTCGTGATTATATTTGACTGTAGACAAGTAACCATAGGCTGTTCCATGTTAATTAAGCAATTTTGAAAGCCTTGCTTTTGATATGTTCTTCTCGATTTTGTATCCTTCCACGATATGTACACTGTAAAAAAATTTTGGTAAACTTCCTAAAGTGTAATGTAAGTTTTTAACTTAAACAGTGCATGGAAATAGTACTACGTGCCAGGCTGAATATGTGGGAATATTTAGCATTGCTACTACAGAAAATTTGGAACTTTCCTACGCATTTGACTCTTTTCTGAGCAATTGTAGGAATGTTATGATGCATGTATGGGAAAATATTTTATCGTTTGCGCTTTTTCACTCTACGTATACACTGATGAGGTTAATTTACAAATAATTTCTGAGAGCGTAAATTAACGTTCCCATTGGGTTGATTACTTAATCTATATGCCATTCAAGTGAAACAGTGGGATTATTAGGAGTGTTAGTGAACTGCGTAATCAGAAATCTCATACTCTTTACACGAGCAGGTGCCGGAAAATTACTTATCACAGCACGATAAATTCACATTTCTATATCTTCTACCCGACCAAGCCAAGTGCGCATCCGGGAAATGTGTGAAGTGCGCAAGGTCACGCCGTTCTCTCCCTTCCCCTCTTCAGACATTTACTTACCCCTTCCTCCTCGCCCGCTGGTGCCAGGTGTCGCAGCGACCATAAGTTATGACACAGCGTTGACTAAGGCTGGGTTCACGATCATAACATAATAAGCACGGAGCATAGAACATAGCTATAGCACATTCACACGACATTCCGGTACGAAAACGTTTGACAATTGAATACATAGTATTATTTTTAGCCCATGAAATTTGGGACGAGTTTGACGTCAGTTTGCAGTATAGGTAAATAATGGATTTTCGTAACAGATTGTGATAATAAGATGGAAATTTACAGTGATTAAAAATAGCAAGGTTTTTATTTAAAAAAAAATCCCTTATTTTTTTTGTATTTAAAGGTGCGAATAACCTTAACAAATGTCTGCTGGTAAACTGTAACATGTTCTTTTCTCTGAATTAATATCTTGCAACATTTCTTCGTTTCTGCAGCATAACTACTCTTCCGTTTTAAATAAACAACTTCGTTGAAAATTTTATACTCTGCTCTGAACGTCTGTTGCTCAACGCGCCTGCACAAAAAATTTAATATAGCCATTTCCTTTGTGTGCAATGTCAGGATATCCCATGCACGCGACCTGTTAAGCACAGTTCCAAATCAATAGGTTCGAAAACATGGCGGTCAATTCTCGGGGCACGCGANATTCTTCCGTTTTAAATACACAACTTCGTTGAAAATTTTATACTCTGCTCTGAACGTCTGTTGCTCAACGCGCCTGCACAAAAAATTTAATATAGCCATTTCCTTTGTGTGCAATGTCAGGATATCTCATGCACGCGACCTGTTAAGCACAGTTCCAAATCAATAGGTTCGAAAACATGGCGGTCAATTCTCGGGGCACGCGACCCACGTTCTGTGCTTACAGCACTACTTTCAATTGTGAACCAAGCTCAATTCGTGTTGCGTGTGGGATGTTGTCTGTAGAAATTGCTTAAGTTATTGTTGACATGTGTGCGCGGACTTTCGCAGACAGCTAACGGTATTGGATTTCCCATTCTCGCTGTTTTTCATACACTAAAACTCTGGTACTGCGCTACCAAATACCATTTAATGTGTTGGATAATTTCTTCTGCTTAGACTTTTTTTACCACATATATTATTTTTTATTTTTTGCCTATTTTTCGAAGGAAAGAAAGGCTTAGGAGATCACTTTGCTGCCTGTGTGTGTATGTGCATATGTGTATCCTCCTGTTAAAATGTTTGAACGCGTCAACCTAATTTCACCAAAATTGGTACAAATATAATACTTAGTAAAGATACCTGACTTATATAGTTTTCGACTGCGTTCGGCATTTTCTTTTAAAATAGCGGTCATTAAAAAATGTTGAGTGATACATCATATTTTGCCAATCATTTAACCGTTTTAAACAATAATTTGTACTCTAGCAGAGTACAAAGTAAGCATTAATTTTCGGGATGAAATATGTTGTTTCTCCGCTATTTTAAAAAATAGCACCAAATAAATAAAAAAAGATTTTACATTATATCTTAAAAACAATTGAACCAATTCTCACCCAATTTAGTTAAAACGTAATACTATTATAGGCCAAGTTAACCTAAGTGTTTGAAACTGATTAGGAAGTTATTTTCAAAATGACCGCCATACAAATATTTCAGGTTTATTTGGTATGTCCACCATACCATTTAACCAATTTCGAGTAATGTTTGTAGGCTTAAATTATTATTACAAGCATCATATATAACAACACATAACCGCTTTTGTTGGCCATTTTGAAAGATAGCTACATACGAATAAATAATATTATTATTACATACTTCAGTAAATATTTGAGCAATTCCTACCAAATTTGGCATACAATTAGCACTGATACAGGTAAATGTTAAGTGTTATATTTTAAGAATGTCAGATAATTATTTTCAAAATGGTGGCCGTATAGCCATTTCAGCTTAGAAAGATATATCGTCGAAAATATGTCATCAATTCCAACGTAACTTTGTATGCTGGCAGTCTATATTACAAATATCAACTTTATCTTCACGGAGCATATTTCGTCCTCCATTTTGCAAGATAGCACCACGCAAATAAATAAAGATTTTATGTCTTATCTCGGGAAGCAATTGACAGATTATTACGAAATTAGGCGAATATGCTGTATTGTGATATGCCACATTAATATATGTTTTTTTATACTTTGGCACACTTATTTTCAGAATGGAAACTATAAAATCGTTTTAGTTTGTTGTGTTATATCTACAAAGCTACGTAATCTATTTTAACTTAATTTTGTATGTTGCCAGTGGGCAATAATCGAATGTGCTACTACATTACCTTTTTTGTTCTTTATTTATGAATATCGCCAAAAGAAAATTATGCAGGTTTTATGTCATATTCCGTGGACCAATCAACCGATTCCCACCAACTGTGACACTGGAAAATTTCAACTAATTTCTACCAAATTGTGCGCACCATAAATGCTACGGAAGTCCATGTAAACTTCCATCATGTAATTGATCAGATAACAGTGTTCAAAATGGCGGTGTTATTAATTATTTAGTAAAGTTTGCCACATGTATTAAGCAATTGAAACAAATAAAAAAAACACATACATATATATATATATATATATATATATATATATATATATANGTATATAGAACATCTTATCTGTCAATTTGGTACGATTGCATTAAATAAGTAAATCAAGTTTTTTTGGCTCGTCTCAGGGACTAAACAACCCATTTCCAAAAAATTCTTCACAAAAGTAGCGCTATGGTAGGCCATTTAAACTTATGTATTTAGTGGCTCAGTAACTTATTTTTTAAATGATGGCTCTGTAAATATTTTAGGTTAGTAAACCCTAATCCGAAGTTGATGCTCCGAATTCTAACTCCATAAAGAAGCACGCTAGCTTATAGTAAGAGGTTTTCTGAGTTCAAGTCACGGGTAAGGCACGTGGGAATTTGTAATTGTCACACTACTGTTGCATATGTTTCTGATTTAATTTTTAATGTTGTTGCTTTCAAAAAGAATTCATGTCCTACCTACCAACTTAGATTTTAAGAACCTATTTAAAATTAAATTTTTGCACCCATGTTAAGGAAAGTAGGCTTATTAATTTCTAATTTATTTTTAATACTTTGAGCAAATTACCAAAACTTATTGCATATATTTTTACAAGGAAGTACGGAAATTAGTTATGTTTATGACTTTTGTTATTGAATTTAGCTTAACTGGGAGAATATATAGATTACGGAAATGTTCTTTTGGATGACTGTAGTCAAATTGTTAACTTCAGAAATTAGTGAATGACTAGACAGTTACGTTTTTTTAAAAGAAGGAGCTGTGCGCATTTTTATATCAGTATTTTAATTGAGTTGGAGAATAATATTAAGCCTATTTAATTACGTTCAGTTAACGGTTTGATTCAGTCCAGAACGTTGCTGTGTGTTGGTATCAGCGACCATATTAAATATTAAGGCCATCAAGTACGTATTATCAAACATTGAGAGAAGTTCACGAAGATACATCACATACCGGATTTTATATTTATGGCAAACAAATACTGCAGATATATTAATTATGCTATCAGTTTTAAGACTGAAATTAAAACTCCACATAAATGCCAGAGTCGAAATGAGTAGCAAAGTATGTGGCTGCTCCAAGTACACGTACGACAAGCCAGTTAGCAAGAACGTTCACTTTCTAAGTGTAGATATTACGAGTGATTCACGTGCGACTCGTGTAGTGCCAGTAACTGCATACTTGATGACGTCGCAGGCAAGAAATCCGCCGTACATGCGGAGTATTCAGCCGAGTTACCACACTCGAAGTTTTTTCGTGGTCTGCTGAACGTTCAGATCTTCAAGAAGTAAATGTAACGCACAAAATGTTAAAACTTTTTTTGTATATGTTGTATTCTAACGTGACAATAAGGCAAGAAAAGAAAATTTGCCTGCTAAGGAAAACTTCGTCCCAAACAACACGTGTAGATTTTGGTGGCAGCAGAAGTTTGTAAAATTGGGCGTAACGTGTATTTTTTTTCCTGTTACCACAGGAATCTACACTTGAAAGTATCTGCTTGCTAGTGTGAGGAACATTGCTAACAGAATAGATTACTACAGTACGGTTTTGTGATGACATAGAATCCGAGTTCGTTAAAACAGGCTCCGGAACTGCCTTTCCAACAAACTTGTTCAATAACAGAATTATTCCTGAGATTCGCCAAGAATAACTGCAGTCTCAGACTTCTCTGCAACGTGATATTTTGTGTCGAGCAGTCTAGAACCCGCTGCCAAATTAGTGTAAATTCTAAAAGCGGAGCTCGCAGCGTCCACATTATGTTCCACGGTTATTTGCACCGTGGGGACAATTGCTTCCCCTATTCGCGCCCGGCAAATGCCAGTCCTTTCCTTCCACCCCGCGAACCGCATTTTCCTCCCTCGACGCGACGACGGACGAGCAGTATAAATTCCCAACCTTCCCCCCTTACCACACCTTTAGCCATTCAGTACAACACGGTGGGTAAAGTGACGCGAGCTGCTTCATCGATGTCAAGGATGTCGAGGAGAATCGTCGCCGGCAAACGGAACAGTAACTCCCCTCCACCCCCTTCGCTAAACGCGTTCTCCTCATCATAAAATTCTTAGTTTTCCACGTCTCTTATCGCGGACTCCCCAGTCCCTTCGTCACGTTCGCCAAACACAAAGTGATTTACCATCACGTGTCCCAAAACAACGCCTGCGTGCTTTGCTCGGACTTGTTGCCTTCGCATAAAGACACGATTTACAACTGCTCGAAAAGTTTTCCGCCGGCGACTTCAAAGGAGTCCATTTCGTTTCTTTTGAACTCCGTCTGACCAGCGGGCAAGTTGAATGAGCCTCGTAAACTCGGTTATTTCGTATCTGCGTCAGCATGTTAATAGTAGACGCAAGTATTCCTGCCGTATAAAAACTGTTGAAAAGAATTTAAGCTCGTTCTTTAGAAAAAAAAATCATGTAACAAAAAGTTAATATCAGAGTATGGACCAAACACATTAATGGTAAATCATTATTTTAACAATCAGTGAGCTTTAAGTTATCCAACTTTCCTTAAAGCAGAAATTGTGCATTTAATTTTTTCTTGTGCGTTTTGCATAAAACACCCTGTAATGAATTTGGGTGACCTAAACGACTTCGGAAGCAATGAAAGCAATCAATTAAATTGCTTTTATACTAGTCAAACATACATATAAATAATTCTTCACAATTCCTCTGTCCATAAATCACGTAAGGTGTAATATAATTGTGTGATCTTGTGTGGTTAAATGTACTTTCAGATGTCCGTGGAAACAAGTAAAAACTGAAAACATTACGAAATAGCAATTTCAAAAATCACTTTACGACATAAAATATTCACAAATTCAACGCAAACAACGACTCACTTCCAAACATTATAGTAGAATAAAATTGCTGTCATTGCGTTAACATAACGTTTTAATTCTTCGTATATACCATTCACGGTTATATCCAACTTTTATACTAGCANTAAAAAATCACTTTACGACATAAAATATTCACAAATTCAACGCAAACAACGACTCACTTCCAAACATTATAGTAGAATAAAATGGCTGTCATTGCGTTAACATAACGTTTTAATTCTTCGTATATACCATTCACGGTTATATCCAACTTTTATACTAGCAGGATATTCTTCCGTCCCATACAAATACTATTTAACTGAATCTAGAAAATTACACCAATGGGACAACGCACCACATTTGTGCACACTCAGTATAATAATATATTGCATAATAACATTTTTTTCTTCTTAGGCGTTACCAACACACCCATATTCCATAAAATTTTATTCATACTAATTATAAATGACACATTATTTTAAAGATAAAATTTAAGTCACATTTCCATCTAACTAAAAAAAAAAAAGACAGACTACGTTTATGATAATAGAACTTGTGTTACGTTAAATTTTTTTTAGGAAAAACAAGTACGTCATATTCGTAGTTATTTTTGACAAGTTTTATTCAAAAAGTGTCAAGATACTGCGAACAGTAACTTGTTCATTTTTAAAGTAAGTAATTTTGGAGACTATGATAATTTTTATATTCTACTCGTTTTGTATTATTACGTCACTGGTAAAAAATAGCTACACTGTTACGGCGCCCCGTGTCAAATTGCAAAACTCCTCGTCGCCAAATACCCGTCTCAACTGCCGCATCGCTGTGGTCTAGTAGTTACACTACTCGCCACCCACCTAGACGAACCTAGTTCGATTCCCTGCGGAATCGCTCCCAGATTTTCGCATGGGGGAATCGTACCAGACTACGCCTCTGGACGGCGGATTTTCTCAGGGATCTCCAATTCCCCCCGTCTTTGCATTCCGGCTCTACTCCATACAACACTTTACCCTCGTTGGCTCTCAAAGCCTCGACGTTAAGAGCCACCCGAATCTCTCCAATCCACTCCACAAAAATTCTGAGTCACTCTGATATAAGGGGTACCAGGTTCAAGATCATGTTTTCCTCTAGGGTTCCTATCATGTTATCACCGCACGCATTTCTCTCTCGTTGTAAAAATATATGTAGTTTATTAGCTTTATGGTTGGGAGATTTCAGTTTCCATCTGTATTATCAAACGCTAATTGGAAGCTATATTTTGATTACTTTAAATGACATTCAATAGCTAGATTCTGCAAGACGATCACGAAGAAAGCTCTAGTTCTTCAAGATTATAGTAAGCCTGGCAACTGCCCACGTTCAAGGGTGCTGCAGCTGTTTGACCTATGCTGGATATGCGGTCAACAGCTGTGCCATGTTGTAACGTTGCTCTTTTACCTAATTTGTTCTAATTTGCTTATATTAGCAAATTCCTTCCTTTTTGGCAAAACCCCGTCGTCTTTCCTTTATTGTTATGGAAGTTAATATTTATTGCAATTAGTTTTCCTTTTAAATTTTCATTATGTCATGTTTAAGATTGATGTAACTTAATTGAAATTCTTGTTTGGAATTTGTAATTGTAAGAGCAATAAATAGTAACACAATAACGTCATTATCTTATTCATAGTGTTTGTTGCTCTAAAAGTAGCGAAATTTTTGGGCTGTCTCTTCTAAACCTGCGTTTTCAGCTCACATTTGTCACGCCATACGGCAGAGCTTGTGTTCTTCATTGTATAATGTCTATATGTTGATTTCCTTTATATCTTTACGAAGTTTTTACCGTTTTAAATATTGTAATCGAAACGTAAAAAATACATTAATAAATGTTTGCTCTTCTTCATTACTTTGGTGACCGCGACATGGTGATTCGAAAAGTATCGATTGCCCGTATCGTGGGTATCGGAATTACCCAAGTTTTTTTGTTGGTAAAAGAAAAGTGTTGATTCGACCTTGTATACAACACCATTCCACGATGCAAAGACGCTATAATTTTTGATGGTATTGCGATTAGACTACATTCGGGGATTCAGGCGGGATCACGATCGCCAGTCGAATGGGACCAGTCGAATGGTTCCTTCACCAGACTCGCAGTTCCTGGCCGCGATCCGTGCAACCTCCCACTGGCCACTGCCGACGCCCAATACATAAGCGGTCAACGTATTAACAAATACTGGCACTCAATGCCCAAAATATGGTTTATTGTGGTGAACGCCTGTCTCCTGCGCGCAACCCAAAATTTTGTTGCTGGTATTGAACAAAACCATATTCTGTTCTGATCATTATTTATTAATATCTAAATGTATTATTAAGTGATCTGAGCAATTGTTAAGATAATTATTGTGTTAAACTTATCACAATTAAAAATACAACATTAAATTCAAAATATTAAATTTACAATTCATTGATCAAATAAATTCAGTACAACAAAGGAAAAGTTGCACGTACCACAGGAAGTAACAATGAAATATCTTATACGCGGCGTTTGTAAATAAACTTGCAAGTATCGGGGTGGTAGAAGGGGCGAAAATAAGATGGCATGAACAGGAATGTAAATTTTTACCATTAGTAGCAGTCGAAAATCTATTGACAGCGTCTACCATTAGGCAAACATCGGCATAATGTAGCTGCTTTAGTAGCATATCTTGCAAGCGGATGCTCGTATTACGAGTACAAATCAGGAAAATATAACGGCAAACGGCTGTAAGTTCCGTGATGTGAAAGTAATTCACGCTGTCGATATATATACACGCACTCTGCACACGCGTGTGTCTTCGCCGGCTCGAAAGTCAATCTAAGTTAAGTTTAGTTTGGATTCTGTGTTTTAAAAGATAAATACAGTGGTTTGAGTTCACGAGGTTGTAGACGTTCATTAGTATCCGCCATTTTACAATTTATGCATTTAAACTGTTATTTTTAGTGGCAGACTAATGACCAATAATTTTACTAATTCGACTGTGAGGTGTTCAATATGACACGTCGATTTTCACTGAGAAAGGTTTTGATTTTTGCAAGTTGACTGATCAAATAACGAGAAAACGGCCTGTTTTATCAAATACGGATTTGGTTCTAACAATTCTCTGTGGAATTAGCACAGATGTTACTAGTCAATCTGTCACTACAAAATAACAGTTTCGTTCTGTTCAATCTCACTGTGTTGTAGATTGTTGGATACAAGAATATAGCGTCAAACTCGTTAATTGAAACGACTATATTTATTTTTGAGGCACAGAATCGGAACCTAACTTATCTTCCACGGCATGAATTACTTCCACATTACGAGACTTATATATGTTTGCCGTTGTATATTTCTTATTCTGAGCGAAACATGAGGGCGATGGTTACAGTGGTGAAGTAGTGGAGTCAGAAAAACGAGAGTCCACGAAGACAGAAGTATCTACTGCATTTTAAGGGATGGTTCCAGCCTAACCACATCCAAAATATTTTTGTGAAATTAATCTTTTTGTTTTGTGACAAAATAATTGTACTTAATTTATTTCTCGCCGTAATGCACTGTTTTTTAATCCCGGGGCTTATATTTAATCAACAATAAATAACTTATTTTCTACTGTTTTAATTAGTTTATAAATTTTAACTGAAGGTATTAGTAGTTTTCTTTTTCTACTGATTCCGGATGGAGAACATTCAACTGCCAATCAGCAGATATTTAATGATTTCTGTTTATAGTGTAAAAGAGGTACCTGCTTCTATTAGTTACAAACGAGACTTTTCAACCTGTCATGTGATGATTGCAAAACTTGTGTAACGTAAATATCGATAAATGCTGTTTAGAAAAAAAATTGCTTGGCCCTTATGTTTTTGCAGAGCACATGTTGAGTAACCACTGAGCTACCAAATTTAGCCTTGTATTAATTTTACAACTTTTCCACGTAATTTCTTATTGCATAAAACGTCCTGTATCCTGAAAGTGAAAGTTTCGAATCAATACATTAAACACGTTTCTGCCATGTGGAGTTAAGACATACAATCTCATCCATCCCGAGATAGTCGCGAAAGCAACACTGTTTCCTCTTTAAACAGGAATTGCGTCACTTTAAAGCAATTCATAAACAATTATATGTAAGCCCCAGAGAAACCACCTGCATCACTGTTCTGCTATGAATAGGATTTATTGGCGAGAGTCACGTGACAGTCGTTACCAGAGATATCTCTTTTGGGGACGCAAATTCTCGAGATCAGGATGATGCCGTTCCGCCTACTAGAGATTCATCCCCCTGCTATAGTCTATTCATGGCTTCTTCACACTTGCTGAAGCTAACCTTTGAACAATCACCTCAACGTGTTAGGTTACTTCATAAATATATCTTGAATGATAAGCATTTAATACTTATGTTAACGTAAAAGCTCCTTATTTTTGGTTAAATTAAAATTTTACTTACAATTTGTCTGTACATTATAATATTTCATTTATGATTAATACTAATAAAACAGTGAAAAAAACTGGTGTGTTGGTAGTAAGAGATAGCCTAGTTCTTATGAAAAATGTTACTACACCGAGTGCGCAATAATGTGGTGCTTTGTATCTTTGATGTAATTTTATAAACTTAGGTAAACTTTGTTTGCATGAGGCGGAGAATTGTCCTGTAAGTAGAACTTAAACAGGGCTTCATAAATGTTGGAAATAACCGCGAATGGAATACAGTGTGATTGAGTGAGTGGAGAGATTTTGGGTGGCTCCTAACATCGAGGTCTTGAGAGCCGACGATGGTGAAGCGAGGGGAGTATGAAGCAGCACCGGATAGCAAGGGCAGGGGGAAGCGGGAGATCCCCGAGAAAACCCGCCGACCAGCAACATCGCCTGGCACGTCTCCCACATGCGAAAATCCGGGGGTGACGCCCGCGGGGAATCTAACCTCGTTCGCCCGTGCGGGAGACGGGTAGTCAAACCACTACACCACCGCGCGCCCCCTCCTGCTGCTGACGTCACGACTGCACACAGCTCCCGGGCATGGCCGGGACGGACATTGTTCGGGCCCGCCTGGGGTGATTGGTTGGTGACTGGAGGAGGAAGGGCGGGTAAGTTAATGTGCTTACGGATTCACGACGTCATCAAGGGTAACATGCCGGCGGAGTTAACTGGCGCTGTGTTTCGCACGCGCGTACACACGCTCCGAGACCGCCGGCTACGTGCGAAGCACGTATCCCAGAGCGGCCCCCGTGGAGTCGATACGTAACGTGCGTACGTTCATGCAGTGCTCGCCCGAGCAGCTCGCGTGCCTGAGGGATGTCGCCGCTGCAGGTGGCTTGGAGTGGAGAGATTTGGGCGCCTCCCTGACATCGAAGGTCTCAAGACCCGATGAGGGTGAAGCGAGGTATAGAACAGCGCCGGAATGCAACGGTAGGGGAAGTGGGATATCCCCTAGTAAACCCGCCGACCAGTGGCTTCGTCGAGGACGATTCCCAAACGCGAAAATCCAGGAGTGACCTCCGCCGGGAATCGAACCCGGTTCGCCTAGGTGGAAGGCGAATAGTCTGACCGCTTTACCACCGCGAGTGGCGGGAGTTTAGAATGCCTCCTTTTGCGTAGTGGTCTGCTGAGGGAGGGCTGTAATCGTTGGTTCGCAAACATTTTTATTTAAAAAAAAAAACAGAAAAATTAAATACGCTTGTTGTTCCTGCCTGCACGTAGCATCAACAACGGTGTTAAATGAAATCCGCCTGCCTTACCTGAGTGACTGACATGTTATTCCGGCCCGATAAAAATAATGATGGAGTAATCTCGAATTAGATCCATATCTGGGAGGAGGTGGGGAGGAGAGAAATGTAAAAGTTGTAATAAACCCCCTATATGTTCACCTGAAATAATTTGCCTTTAATTGTAGCGAAAATGTCAATGCATGAAATATTTGTGCAGTTTATTTTATTGTGAAAAGATTTTCTCTAGTAAACTTGTCCCTAATTAACACGTGTGTCACACTAACTTACTTAACTTAAGTCAGTGTGTCCCCCAACCTCACTTGAGAAATTTCTGTATACGCAATTGGTTCAAATGGTTGAGGAGAGGCAGTGGAATGAAAATTAGGGGGGAAACGCCCACACGACAACTGTGTGCGTAACACCCAACTATTGAATAATACACTCCTTTATGTAGCGTTGTTTGCATTGCACATTCTTATTTGGCATACTTGAAGTGTTGGCAGTGAATTGGGAGAAAAAATATATTTCCCATTCATTTATATCTTATCAATAGACTAATTTTATTAAGACTTGCAACTGAAGTTGCATTTTGTCGTATATTATAAATGCAGTTTGCATTGATGTTAACAGTACCAAGCTTTGTTTGTTAGAATTCCATAGATTCTCGTAAAAGGCGGAGTGGCACTTGCCACCAGTTATGTGACGATATTTGTTTATATCGCAGAATTTAGTACTGTACATATGGGGAACAAATAGGAAAAAATTTTTGGTTGTTTCAATCAAAAATCTTGAATTATAAATGAAGAAACAATAGTCATATTTGTACTATTCACAGCCTTTGGAAATTGGTACAAATTATAAGCCCTTTCCAATCCAATTAATTAGCATTCGGCATCAGTTTTATGGCGGAAATCTTTAAATAAGTAGAAAACTAAAATTGCTTCAGGAACAGCTTTAAATATAATACTCCATAAAGCTAGCATTAGGGGTTGTTAATTCTCTGTACTTTTTACTAATATCCAGTACGATCATTGTGACATAAATCTCTCTTTTTTTTAATTGACGTTCTACCAGTTAGCCCATAACAAGCTCTCCCCTACTTAAAATTTAAATGTATGGGCTTAGTCTAAGCANAATTGACGTTCTACCAGTTAGCCCATAACAAGCTCTCCCCTACTTAAAATTTAAATGTATGGGCTTAGTCTAAGCATAAACCTTTAAACAAATATAAACATGATCATTCGAAATTACGTCCCAGTTAGATTAACAACATTCGGGAAGTTTATCTATCTAGAACGGAATTCCGAATGATCGTATTTGGTAGGTATGGATGCAGAAAAAGATTTGCGAATAAACTATATCGCGTGTTGCCAGCAAATCACACAAATTCGATTTCGACACGCCACGGCATCACCAAACCCGTTTGGCTTAATAAATTANAATTGACGTTCTACCAGTTAGCCCATAACAAGCTCTCCCCTACTTAAAATTTAAATGTATGGGCTTAGTCTAAGCAAAAACCTTTAAACAAATATAAACATGATCATTCGAAATTACGTCCCAGTTAGATTAACAACATTCGGGAAGTTTATCTATCTAGAACGGAATTCCGAATGATCGTATTTGGTAGGTATGGATGCAGAAAAAGATTTGCGAATAAACTATATCGAGTGTTGCCAGCAAATCACACAAATTCGATTTCGACACGCCACGGCATCACCAAACCCGTTTGGCTTAATAAATTACAGCTCTGCCATGAAATAATGTCCCGTTTCACCAAATTTTTAATAAGAAATTAAAGTTCCTCACAATTTTCAGTTTAATTATGAGTTTTTTTATGCAAGTAAAGCTGTTAATTCTTAGAGAAGCTGCCCATTCTAACTTTTTCCAAATAGATAACCTAAATCCCGAATTTAATCATCAGGCGCAAAATAATACGAAATCGGTTACATTCGTTGTACATCATAACATTTATGTTTTGTTTGTAATATAATTTTATGTTTAAAAATAATTGATTGTTAATTTTTATTGTTTTCCCAGTAAGGTCAGGCAAAGAGCTTAATGTCGGTAGTGGCATTTTCTAAACATTACTTCTTAACACTTTATGAAAAAAAGAAATAAAATAATGAGATATCGCTATTTATAGCGACCATTTACTTTGGCTGTATACATTTGTAAGCTGGCACCCATTTCAATATAATTTCAGTATGCCAATGTGGCCAAATTTCAAAGCGTTACAACTCAACTATATTACAAATAAGAAGTTATCGTGATAACTAATCGATCCTACTTTCCTCTGCATTGATGCAAGTAATTTTAATGAAGTTCTTAAAAGGTTATATGGTAGGTGAGTCTTGCCGTCTCGTTGATAGCGATATAATCAAACATACAATAAAAACAAATGCAATACCGGCGAGACATTCACAAATACACGCGTACCTTACCTGGCACTCGTACTCAGAACGCCTCGTACCGTAAGCTGTGTCGCAACCAACTACATTACAAAGGTAGGATTCGGAGCGAAAACTTCGATATTAACCCTCCTAAGTTTTCATAGACTGGGTTTACCAAATACAGTTATTTACAGGGACAACATAAAAAAAACAATTGTGGGTCACTTTAATCGCGTAAGTTTGCGTAGCTTTCCGTTTCACCATTTGCCTGCAGAATTCGGTGTAAATAGGTTGACATGTTTGACGCTCCCCGCGTCCAGGCATTTTGGCCGCCAGAACACATGCGCTAGCGAAGCCTGCCGACGGTCTACACNGGAAGGAGTTGTCTCTAGAGCTCGTGAGTGAATTATAACTTGTCAAGGAATAATAAAACGAGATTGTTTTTTGAACCCCAATCGCCCTGTGTTTACTTCAGTAGGAAATTGGACCTTTAGAGAACAGTGTGAATCACCTTCCTCCAAAACCACAGCTCGGGGTGATCTCATGTTCCCTACATATGGCATATAAGCTAGAGTTTCTCGTTTCACGCTATTGTACAAAAAGTGACTAAAAACAGGCACTGCATAGGCATATATAATGCATCTAATACACACTGTCAACATAAAAAATTTTATCGAAATTTGTCAATTTATTTACCAGACATGATAAACTTATCTAAATAATATTATATAGTACCTTTACAAAAAAATTGCCTGACCCACATAAATTATGTAAGTTTACATGGCCCACTGTAGTAAATACAATTTTACAACATCCTATGCATATATATATCCACTATTTTGAAACTGAACTATTTATTTACTAAAATCCTTGTAATGAAAGTACGGCCTGCCATAACGCAATTCGTCGGTGAAATTTGGCTGTAATTGAATGACTGTTGCTGAGGTGTGGCGAAAAAGTTAACATTTTTAAACGGTGCCTTCTTACAAAATGGAAAACAAAAGAAGCACTGGGTCAGCATATTTAATTGTAACTTTATGCCCAGTTAGAGTAGCAACATTGATTGAAATTGTTTAAATGGCGCAGTCAGCACGGTGTTCAAGCCTAGAAAATTTACGTGATTGCCATTCAAAGATAAATGCCTGGTACAGAAATATAGTATACGTTTATAGTCGTTTATCGTTATGTCGAATTTGGCGAAAACGTTTGAATATGTCAGTTCAGAGCATAGGAGTCAATAGCTTTATTTTTTAAGGTGACCTATTTTACACAATGCCTATAATAAAATATGTGAATAAAATTATTTAATTCTCCGAACAGATAATGTCAGCAGAGAAAGTTTGGTTGCAGTTTATTAAATAAATAGTTGTTTACATAAGGCAGTACAACTTAAAATATTTAGTTGTCCGTCATACTGAAAACCAATACCTATATTGGATCGTTAAAGCCACATCTGTGAAGAATTCAGCGGTGATCCTGTAATTTATATGGCAATTATAAAGAAATATATGTAAAGCGTGTTAGTTTAAATATCTTATACGTGAGCTTATATGCCTGAAACTGCTCGTAAGAACAGTTTCAAACAATTTTGTTTGAAAAAATTTCTTACTAAAACGTTTATTTATCTTCGGGCATGAAATTTTTTTCAATTCCTGTTTGTGAGCAGGTGTTACTAAAAACATTGGGCAACTTTAAAAAATTTAAAAAAAAAACTCGAGCTTTTCTCATAAACTGCTTTTTTTTAATACGTGTTCGACGGTATACGAACGAGTGGTTGAGGGAAATAAAAAGCAAAGTGTGACAAGTTTTTTTTTTTTAAGGAAAGTTTAAAATTTTGCGCGATGGTCAAACCGCTCTCCAGTCACGCAACGTGTATGGGAACCGCACGTGTTACACGCACCGCCCTTGCAGAGGCGGCTAACTCGGGCAGATAGTCCGAGGAGGGATATGAAACCCTGTTTTCCTTCCACGCTCGCCAGCCTCTCAACGTGCCCGGCGGCTAATCCTATCTGCCGGCCAGGAATGAATAGCCAGGCGGTATCGCGTTCGTGGCCTCGTCTACAGCGTTAGGGGGGGATGAAATCCCCCAAGGGGCGGCTAAATCCACCCCTCCGCGTCGGCTACACACACAGCGAGGTTGGCCTGCGGCCGGCAAAGGCGCCAGGGTCTAACCGGTGTTAATAAGATTAACGCGACGAAATAAGGGAACCCAGCTCCACGTATTACCTTAATTAGTTTCTTCCCTGTTTCAACCTCCTCCCCCCCCCCTTCCTCAGCACCTCTTTACATCCCGCGCGATCGCTGCCTCAATAGCATCATCTTCTCGCATACCTCACCCCCACTCCCATACCAGCCTTCTTTCAACCACCCCTTGTGCGCCAAGGGTTCCCCGGTTCCCACGAATGACGTCACACTCCCGGGGCGCGTGAAAATCTTTTGAAGTTCTCATTAATGTTCGCGGGGTTAATTAACATCGGGAGATGAGGGCCGTAATTACACCGACTACCTACAGGAGTGTAGTAATTACGGGCCGTGTTCTCTGTCTGCAAGGCAGATTGTGCTCCAGGGGGCGTTAATTGAAACGCGAAATTTTTCAATTCTCACTGTCTGATGGTAAACATTGTTTTATTTGCCTCTTGTGCACGTATAGAGCATTGTTGATGTCAAATCGTCTTTTATAATCCTGTGCAGGTTTCTTTTGGGAGGTTTAATGAAATTCTGGCTTTTTGTTGTAAGCATGGCGGCAATATAAGCAATATTAGCATGAGTGTTTTAGTTCTCTTTTCACGTGCGTTGCTTCTTCGCACCGATAGAGTAGAGATAAATATCTTGCATGTGTTATGCCTACAAGAGAGAGAATACTATAACAACACAGGCGGGTGTAAAATACGTAACAAANAAATATCTTGCATGTGTTATGCCTACAAGAGAGAGAATACTATAACAACACAGGCGGGTGTAAAATACGTAACAAAAACTCTTCGCGAACGGCCTTGAAATGACGTACGCTCTCTTTGTTAGCAGCTTACATCTCCAGATCTCCAATCGTATNAACTCTTCGCGAACGGCCTTGAAATGACGTACGCTCTCTTTGTTAGCAGCTTACATCTCCAGATCTCCAATCGTATCATTATGTGGAGCAATAATAACAATATAGCTTTTCTACAGGCATCTTTACAGGAGAAAATGGCGTGCCCTAGGATGATTGGTGAAATTAATATACAGTAAGTTGCCGTTGCGGAGGTGAACAATACCCATCTATCACTAGCAAAATTTCATGGACGGGTACCGAGAGTTAAATTCGAATTTCTTGGGTTAACAGGGAAAACGCTGCACATTAGTATACAGGAGCTCTGAATTCCTCACAAAACTATAATCATTCTATAAAAAAATCTTTATACATAAAACTTTGTATGTAAACAGCAAAATATATTAAATTAATTCTGCATAAGGGCAGTTGGGAAAACAGTTAATAACATAATCTTTTTATATACAACGCGCATAATTTTTTACACATATTTAGGCAGATATCTCAAAGTTATTCTGCAGTTATTAAAGAAAAAAATTAATCTTGCCCTTTTTAACATTTGGATTTTATCGAGAACAAATTCGTTAGTTCATATTTCTGCCAAATTAAAATAAACATGTACCCTAACGTTATTCCGGCAAAAATTACTTACTATTACATATCTGCGAAACCAAACGTACGAATAAAAGTTTAACGTATTTTTTTTCAGTATGTAGTGAACCACACAATATACAAAAAAAAACTATTCAAGTGAGGTATTGCTGTCAAAAATTACTTCGTAAAATTTGTTTTAAATTGTTTTTAATTTCTTATAGTGCTTACATATAAACGTATTTTGTGTTAGTTAATGANTTCGTAAAATTTGTTTTAAATTGTTTTTAATTTCTTATAGTGCTTACATATAAACGTATTTTGTGTTAGTTAATGATACCATTTTCTGTATACATACTACTTACGCTAAAGTATTTTCTAATGCTACATTATTCCTAATTATGTAAAATGGTTATTATCCAACTTGATTCTATATTATGGTCACTGCCTATTCCTTATGTTACTTTGCGTAACAAAATATGTACTAAACCCTGGCCAGAGAACATATTTATGAATTTAAAAAAAACACGTCAATCGGATAAGTGGTTCTCGAGTGGTAAGCGCACTAACAGACGGACAGACAGAGACACATTGAGTTTTATAATATGTATAAAAAATATGTGACAATTAAAATAACTATTGTACTGCGCAGTTGTTTGGTACNTTCGTAAAATTTGTTTTAAATTGTTTTTAATTTCTTATAGTGCTTACATATAAACGTATTTTGTGTTAGTTAATGACACCATTTTCTGTATACATACTACTTACGCTAAAGTATTTTCTAATGCTACATTATTCCTAATTATGTAAAATGGTTATTATCCAACTTGATTCTATATTATGGTCACTGCCTATTCCTTATGTTACTTTGCGTAACAAAATATATACTAAACCCTGGCCAGAGAACATATTTATGAATTTAAAAAAAACACGTCAATCGGATAAGTGGTTCTCGAGTGGTAAGCGCACTAACAGACGGACAGACAGAGAGACATTGAGTTTTATAATATGTATAAAAAATATGTGACAATTAAAATAACTATTGTACTGCGCAGTTGTTTGGTACNCACATTGAGTTTTATAATATGTATAAAAAATATGTGACAATTAAAATAACTATTGTACTGCGCAGTTGTTTGGTACTTGTTAACTCATTTGAACCTCTACGCGAGGTCACATCGACAGGGCAAGCGCATGCACAAGGTACGGTTGTGTGCCTTCAGTACATTTCCCACCACACTTCACTTGCCGATATACGCTTCTTTCGATGTTTAGCTGAGCACGTATGTAGGCCTACGTGCCCGGCGTTGTAGAGTCGCCAATCAATATGTTGTGGGTTTGAAAACGACACGGCGAGTCTTAGTCGCTTGCAACAAGAGGACGTTTTTAGTACACTTTCCGAGGAAGGAAGGGTTACGAGATCAATTTCCTGTCAGTTTGTGTCTGTGTGTGTCCCCCCCTTTTCAATTTTTGAACGTGTCAGCCGAAGTTCGCCAAACTCGGCACACATATAGTACTTAGTAAGAACACATGACTTGTATAGTTTTCGACCACACCGGAAACTTCCTTTCAGAATAGCAACCATTTTTATATATAGGGTGAGATGTCATAGCTCGGGATTTAAACTGAATTTGGATACTGGCAGAGCATCCTGTAGGGAATAGATTTAGAGATATGTATTGTTGTTGGTAGACCATTTTTAAAAATTGTAACAAGTGAAAAAATAAAGATTTTACATTGTATCTCGAAATTTATTAAACCTATTTTCATCGAATTCAGCACCTGAGTAGAAATGTTATAAACAACATTAACGTAAGAAATTNGAAATTTATTAAACCTATTTTCATCGAATTCAGCACCTGAGTAGAAATGTTATAAACAACATTAACGTAAGAAATTAGCATTGGTTTTTAACTTATTTTCAAAATGGCGGTATACAACATTTCTAGGTTATTTGGTATATCTACCATAACATGTACCCAATTTCGACCAAATTTTGTGTCCTGAAAGCATCATATAAGCAAATATATTGCCACTTTTGTCATTCATTGTGTAAGTTAGCGCCACACAAATAAANTTCCTGAAAGCATCATATAAGCAAATATATTGCCACTTTTGTCATTCATTGTGTAAGTTAGCGCCACACAAATAAATACATTTATTATGCAATATCCCGGAGAACAATTAACCTATTCCTACCAAAATTTTGTAAACAAGTAGTACTGTGGCAGATTATGTTCAATAATAAATTAATGTATGTCAGACACTTGTTTTGAAAATGGCGGCTATAAAACTATTTTAGCTCAGAATGCTAAATCGTCGAAAATATGTAATAAATTCCAAGTTAACTTTGTATGCCGGCAGTAGATATTACAAATGTAGACTGTACCTACATAGAGCACCATTTGTCCACAATTTTGTAAGATAGCGCCACATGAATAAATAAATTTTTATTTCATATCTAGGGAAAAAAAATTACCAATTCCTACAAAATTTGGTAAATAAATAATACTGCGGCAGATGATGTAAATTGTATCAATGCCAGAAACTTGTTTTCAATATTGGCAGATACATAACCCTTTTAGCTTATAATGCTATATCGTCATAAACATACAATCAATTCCAACATATATTTGTAATTTGGCAGTAGATATTACAACTATCAATTGTATCCACACGAATCATATTTTTTCCACCATTTTCAAAGATAGCATCATACGAATATAAACAATGTTTTTCATATATCGGGAAACAATTCACAGATTCCTAACAATTTTTGGGAAACAAATTGTTGTTACTACTTTTGGATCCTTTGCTACCTTGAAAGCAAGCTAAGACCATATGTGGTAAGGTCTGATTCAGGAAGAGAAGTTATTGGTCGACCAATTAGAAAGTGACTACGTGTTAGGATGGAAAGATCATTGGGATATTTGCTCAAGGGTTTCAGAGGTGTTGTAGTAAGTCATCCTTTTATTTGTAATCTTAATGTCAATAATTCTTCTTAAGTTATAATTGCTGACCACATTAACCAGCGGAGATGATATTTATATGACTTTGCCTCTGCTTCTCATAGCCCACTGAAGTGGAAAGCTCTAAGAAGAATAAAATGCCACTGTATTCCCTCCTTTGAAGGGAATGCATTAACTGCAGCTTGGTGATCTGTGGTTTCAAAGAAAAATTTCAATTCATGCAGAACCTTGTTAGCTTTGAAGTAATTGCTGCCATTATCAGAATAGATGTGACTGACTCGTCCACGTCGATATAAGAATCTCTTGAGTGCTGCAATGAATGCTTGACTGCTAAGGTCAGTAACAACTTCAAGATATACAGCCTTTGTGGGTAGACAAATAAATATTGCAATGTAGCATTTTATTTTCATTTAAGTTCGTCGAGAACTTGATTTGATATACAATGGCCCAGCCATGTCAATTCTGACATTAATGAATGGGTTGGGAGGATTTACCCGGACACTTAGAAGTTGACCCAGAAGTTGTTGTTCACTCATAGCCTTAAGTCTGAGACATACTACACAGTTATGAAAGGTGCACCGAATGATGTCTTTGCCATTTACTATCCAGTAATGTTGGTGCAGTGAGGAAAGCAATAACTGACCTCCACCACGCAGTAAATGCCAATGTTCTTTCTCAAAGTAAGTCTGGTAAACTGCNGTGAGGAAAGCAATAACTGACCTCCACCACGCAGTAAATGCCAATGTTCTTTCTCAAAGTAAGTCTGGTAAACTGCGGTTTCGATGTGAGTATCATTTGATGCTTCTGATCCAACTGTAAGACTGCATATTTAACTCGCCCACGCACACGAANGTAAGGAAAGCAATAACTGACCTCCACCACGCAGTAAATGCCAATGTTCTTTCTCAAAGTAAGTCTGGTAAACTGCTGTTTCGATGTGAGTATCATTTGATGCTTCTGATCCAACTGTAAGACTGCATATTTAACTCGCCCACGCACACGAANTGTTTCGATGTGAGTATCATTTGATGCTTCTGATCCAACTGTAAGACTGCATATTTAACTCGCCCACGCACACGAAGAAATTTTTCCTTTCATATAAAATAATTTAATGAATTCAGTTTACCCTTGGAGTCAAAAACCATTTCTAGATATCAAACTCTCTCTTTCTGCAGAGTAATCAGACATTTGAGCAATTCTTATGAATGTAATGGGAGCATCTTTAATTTACTTTGCAGAAAACAACCCAGATTTCCGTTCTTCTATGGGTTTCCTGCATTTCGAAATTAAACATTTGCAGTAGGCGACCACTCATTTCAACTTGATTAGTGTTGAGAATCTCGAGATTACTTCGTCTTGCACAGAAGTAGCCATCACAACAAGCTTTGCCATTTTCCCTCCTGGTATGCTATCTTGGTCTATGCTCGCACTTGCTGCTAGCCATGTAGTTCAGTCTTTTTGCAACCAGGATGGTCCATTCCACCAAAGAGAGCTTGTTAAGATAATGCATGAACTAATACATCTATAAAAATCATATCAGCAGGATTTTCCTTTGAGGGCACATGTCTTCAATCAGTAATTGATGAACTTTCCTGAATTTCGGCGACTGGATAGGCTATATATGTTTTCCATCTAGAACAAGTAGTTGAAATCCATTCCAGCACCAAAGTTGAGCCTGTCGATAAGCATACTTGGGAGAAAGTCAGATTTAGAGCCACAAGGACCCTTATGAGTTTTCTGGATAACAGTAGAGCTACACACAACTCTAGCAGCGTAAGTGAAACAATTTTAACTGCAACCCAACCATCTTGGATTTGGTACATATGAGTTGAACAGTGGCATTACCTGATTCCTCTATGGATCTAATGTCCATACATGCGCCATAGCTTCTTAGATGCATCTGCAAACCCATGTAGCTAAAGGCCAACTATGATCCCATTACTCAGAACATATATGTTAATGTGCAGATGGTTAACATGAGGAAATCGCTCATATTAACCTTTCCACTTGTGAAAGAGCTATGAAGGGAAAACCTCATCCTAGTCAAGTTTTGCCTGCCACAATTCTTGTAGCAAAATTTTTCATGAGATAACAATGGGGTTAATCAAACCCAAATTGTCAAATATGCATGCTACTGCTCCCAGGATTGTTCTCTTAGTAAACAACAGTGACTCAGGACTGTCTTATGGAAGGTGAAATCTACTGACAATCTGAAGATGATCAGATGCTGAATGCCAAATAAGTCCTAATGTCTTTACATCTTTGGTATCCAAATGGAGAGGCAGATCACTTTCCCTAAACTCAAGGGGTACTGCTTCAAGTAGCTGTGGATGGTTTCAGCACCATTTTCGGAGAGTAAATCCTCCCTGGCTTAGTAAGTTTATTAGTTGTTCCTGAATTACCAAGGCTTTGCTTACTGTATGTGCACATGACATACAATCATTAAAATATAAGTCTCGAATAACCACCACAGATCCTACAGGGAAATGTTTCTTCTCCTCTGGTGCAAGCAGATTCAGTGCTCTTGTAGCTAAAAATGGGGCACATGCTGTACCGTTTGTCACTGTTTGCAACTCATATTCCTGTATAGCTTCTTCAGGTGAATTCCTCCACAATATTCTATGAAGGTGACAGCCTTTTGGGTTGACTCTTATCTGATGATACATTTTCTCGATCTGTGAAGTGAAGTAAACCTTATAAGAATGAAACCATAGAGTTATCAAACATAGGTCATGTTGTGTTGTCGGCCCAATCTTTAGAATGTTGTTGAGTGATTTCCGATTAGTAGTTTTAGTTGAAGCATCAAATACAATTGTAGTTTTCATTGTAGCGCTAGACTTTATTATCTCAAGATGGTGGGGTAAGTAATAAAATGATTTTGCATCAACCTTTGAACCATCAACCACCTTCATATGACCTAACGATTCATATACCTCCAAGAAACTTATGTACTCTAAGTGTAAACTTGGATTTTTCAAAAGACATTCAAGATGTTGAAATCTCATTTCTGCCATCTGGTGGGAATTACCATGTTGTCTGGTATCTTGTTTGAATGGTAAATGTACTATAAATCTTCCTGTATCATTCCTTGTAGTGGTATTAACAAAATGATCTTCACATTCATTTTCTCCAACTTATCGTGGAATGTAATGAAACTCTTCCAGTTTCCAGAAACTTTGAAGCTGATGCTCCAGACTCTCATCATTCCTGATAATAAATGCTTGTTGATCATTTTGAACTGAGATTAGATATGGTCCTGACACTAGCCACCCTAGTTTCGTGTTTTGTAAGTATGTATTGTGTAACAACCTGTACCGGATATTTGTTCAAAGATAAGCAATTGGAAAAATATCTCTGCTCCAATAAGTACATCAATTTGTCCTGGTTGATTGAAATTTGCATGTGCTAATTCTATGTCTTGAGGAATATTTCAATCCTGGTAGCTAATTTAATTACTCGGGATATCCCCTGATATTATTGGCAATACCACACAGTCAAAAGTTGCAAATTAATTTGTAGTCATATACATTATCTGGACTGAGGCACTACATTTTGTTGTTGCCCTATCAGTGCTTATATCTTGTAGTGGTATACAGATAGGACATTTATTCAATGCCAGTCTCTGAACCAAAGACTCACTGACAAATTGTGCTAGTGAACAGGAGTCCAACAATGCTCTACAAGTACGTAACATTCCTGTGTTATCACGCACTCTCTCTGTGGCAGTAGGTAGCAGTATGTGTGTGTGCAGTTTCACATTTAAAGAACAATAATGAGACCTTCTGCTTTGATTGTCGCCATCATCTTCACTCGCATCCCTTCCTCTGGCACATGATTTTTGTGAAGTTTTCTCTTGATCTTCCACCTGGGGAGATTTAGCCTCTCTGTGTAACACTGTATTATGCTTCCTTCCACATTTACGACAATAACCAGATGTACTTTGTCTTACAATTTACCATACTTGCAAGCAATTAAAACACAGTTTGTTCTGAGAAACCAATTCAGGGCATTCTTGAAAATTCCGATTTCAAAACGGGGGAATCCTTTGCAAAGAATTCATCTCATGACATTTCATGCAACCATTAGTATTGATAAGCTTGTGTTACACTCTTACATTGCTTTTAAAATGTATATTGTTTCTTTAAACAGAGCTAGATGATATTGGAAGTATGCAAGGTTTAGTAAGCTGTAAAGCCTCACATCTAATTTCGCGGAACTTACATAAGTCCTTTAATGGTAAGACCTGGTTGCTTGATGAGCTATCTTCTCATTCCCTGCGACTTTGTTCGTCAAGTTTGTCAAAAACTAGATGTGACAACAGTACTTCATACAAGGGTATTTTTAGCTCTAAGACTTCAATACCCTTGAGGTTGTTTGCTAACTGACTCAACAAATTTATTAAATCGGATGCCGAATGCCTGGTAACAACTGGTAAAAACAATAGTTGCCTAACATGTGCGGTCACAATGAGTTTTGGGTTTTGGTATGCTTTGCACAAGATTCTCCGTGAATCTTCAAATCTTTTAGCTGTGATTGGCAAACTTTTTTTTTATGTGCTTCGCCTGAAACAGATGACAGTAAATAGTATTGTTTCTGGATGTTATCTAATAATACGTTATTGTTCATCAAACTCGTAAATGTGTCTTTAAAGTGTCTAAACTCCTTGACATTTCCACTGAAGGTGGGCAATTTGATTGCAGCCCAGTTAATATGTCTGTTAGAACTTGAATGCATCGAAGGAGAACACTTATTGTTCGCAATGGTGGTGGATTCTGTATATTTTTCAACAATTATTGTAAACCATCCTATAATTTCATAGTAGGTGTTTCCGAAAGATTCTCTATAATGTTTATGTTGCTCTGAGTCTTCATCGTACAATAAAAGCTCTTTTTGCACCTCGTTATATCCATGAATTAATTGAGGTAAACACTCTAACCTCACTCTCATTTAACATGCACTGAAACCTGCTACATGCTTCTCTACAAATGTTTCCATTTGTTTCAATTGTGCCATAACCAGACCTCTAGATTTAATCAAGAAGGATGTTTGGTAAGAATCCATGCTGATAGAGAAGCAGAGGAAAATAAAATAGACTTATCTCTCTTTGCACTTCCCTAGTTGGTTGTTATCTACTGCCAATGCTGAGAAGTGTTCCGTGACCGTCACTACTCCTCTACTGAAGAATGTCCGTCACTTGCCGCACGTAAACAACACAACCTGTGTATTCGTCACACGTCATAGAACTCCATGCCTTGCGGACCAAAATAGATAATCGGAAGTGATTTCACCTGCTAACGAACATCGTTGTCGCTATGGGCAATGTGGAGATGGCCATAGATGCTAGTTCAAGCACTGGATTTCGTTATACGTTTTACTATTTTACCACTGTAATGATATTGCACATACTTAATCACGGTACACATAGTAAAAACAACAATATGCTGAGCAAACCACAAAACTTGAGAACCAATGCCGCCCAGTAGGCGACAAGTTCCTCTCCTGAAACTCCACCCGCACATTGCTGGCATCTGTGCGGCACTGCCCAGGTACCAGGGAATGGGCGCGGTCAAAGTTGTCCGGTACCTCCCTTTGTTGTCTGGACACAATCCTCTAACTCATCACTATTAGTGTCAAGTTTTGTTCTCACTATTCTCAGAAGATTCACACCTCTACAGAAAAGTTTTCATTCTGAACAGTTAACTATCAGCCATCTCAGCTTTACTTGGTAGCATATCTAGGGGTAGCTAGCTATGTACCTGAATCCAGTCACAATATTGCACATGTTGACCCATAACGGACCCCGCTCCCCTTTCCCTATACAAAAGATTTCAGGGATTTCCACAATTCGTCGTATCATTTTGCATGCAATGTGTCACTTAGTGAAGCTAATGTTGACTGATTTTACAAGCAGATGAACGCATTATTATTTTTTACTATTTCAACTGATTTTAGGTTGTTCGCCCTAGCAGTGTGTGTTAAAATGAAAAAAAAAANGCATTATTATTTTTTACTATTTCAACTGATTTTAGGTTGTTCGCCCTAGCAGTGTGTGTTAAAATGAAAAAAAAAAATGGCTTGTTTGATAAATAAAAATATGAAAGATTAAATTCAATGAGGGGGCCCATAACCAAACACGNGAAAAAAAAAATGGCTTGTTTGATAAATAAAAATATGAAAGATTAAATTCAATGAGGGGGCCCATAACCAAACACGTATTTGTTTTTCAGTCGAAAAAAGGTTTCGAATATAACACCAATAATCACTTAAACTGTCTTCAAGAACATTTCACAAAAAAACTTTATAAAACATTTCGAAAATGAGAAGCTGAAGATCTTTAGTGTTACAGACATATTGTTGTGGCCATTTTTGTGAGTGTTGGTTTACCATGTGCATAAGATATATTTATTAAAAAATACCAGTACTCTACCCAGCACCACGGCCACAGTCCTGCTCTTTCATAATAATGTTATTAATAATAAAACAAATAAATGTACATTTTTATAAAAACTAGCTTTAAAGATGTCAACCTAAGGCGAAATGAATTATACATAAAATATACACAATACACTGTATACACACTAACATATTATGTGCGGGCCGGAATGTAGCCAGCACTCTGTAACAACCAGATGAAAAAGAGTATTGGTACTCCTATTTCCAGCAACCAGTCGGGCGATAATGGTAAGATACGGACTGCTAAGTTATGGCAGTGTATGAGTAAGAAAAAAGCACCATCCATCGCTCCACCCATGGAATGTAGCAGATTAAATTGAAAGATAGCACCTGTAGTTCAGATGTTGCCCAGGTGTGGCACCACATGAATAATAATTAACGAGTATAGGTTTGGTGAGGTGGAGAGTGCATTTTGGAGCATGATGAAGACATACATCGCCGAGAATACTTCGAGCCAGGCAATCGATATTTGCGGCCACTTCGAGGGTATGAAGGCAAATATCTTCTGTCAGCTGTAACAGAAGATTGAGGACCAGGGGTGGTTACATATAACATTTCTCTGGAGTCCACATGTGGCAAACCGGAGACTCACGATGTCAATACAGACCGGTATGACTTCCAAACTAAGAATGTGCCCCTCTTAAATGCTGGCGACATTGNGAGACTCACGATGTCAATACAGACCGGTATGACTTCCAAACTAAGAATGTGCCCCTCTTAAATGCTGGCGACATTGAAAATGCTGCATCATCTGCCATTGGTAAGATATTCCAGGAGGAGGACTATTTAAATGTGGAAAGGGAGTTGCTGGCCTCTCACCTTCGTGAAAACGCTTCAACTGCTTGTCCACAAGTTTGCCCTGCTTAAAAATTCCTCCTACATCACCCTGCCTGCGCAAATTGAAGCTAGAAATGCAATTATTAACCCACAAAACTTGGACCAGCAGGANGAGACTCACGATGTCAATACAGACCGGTATGACTTCCAAACTAAGAATGTGCCCCTCTTAAATGCTGGCGACATTGGAAATGCTGCATCATCTGCCATTGGTAAGATATTCCAGGAGGAGGACTATTTAAATGTGGAAAGGGAGTTGCTGGCCTCTCACCTTCGTGAAAACGCTTCAACTGCTTGTCCACAAGTTTGCCCTGCTTAAAAATTTCTCCTACATCACCCTGCCTGCGCAAATTGAAGCTAGAAATGCAATTATTAACCCACAAAACTTGGACCAGCAGGACTTTAAATTGGCAATCTAGTCATGCTATGTAGATGGTGAACATCCTGCATGCATAAACCAATATTATTATGACTAGGTTATGCATTTCAACTTTGGTGGACTAGAGTTGTCCACACATCTGCATCAAATACCCCTACTTGAGAGGAATAATCCAGGGGTCAGCATAAATCTATATGCTCACGAATGCAATAGAAAGGTGGTGCCGATACGAGTGCCGAAGGAGGAACTGACACTTCACTTCGACCTTCGCCTTATGATGGAGAACAAAAATTTTCATTACTGTTACATATCTAATTTATACAACCTGGTAAATTCGTAGGTAATGTGACATGATGGATTGCTGCACATCTCCAAGTGATGTTGCAAAGGGGCACCCCAATGTTTCACATGTGATGGGCATTACAGGTGCTGAGACCCTGGCTGAGCACATACAGGTAATGTAATGCACATGCTCCAATATGTGCCAACACGCCCCAGACCGAGAAGAGTTGTAAGCCTCCTGTGCTCAATTTCCGGAATTATCGTTACATCGATAAGGTGCCTATAGTCATGTATGCCGACTTAGAAGTAATGCTAGAGCTGGTTCAGACATGCCAGCCAAAGCTGGAGGTGTCCTACACCTATAGGTACCAAAATCATGAGTCCTACAGCCATGGCATCTACACCATGATGGATAACAACATAATACCGGCCTCCAAGACCTCCAGCCTTCCCACACATGTGAAATGGTACACTGGGGAAGATGCGTCGAAGTGCTTTGTGGAGGAGATCGTGAGGATTGGCATTCTGGTGAAGGAGATATATAGCCAGTCCGAGCCTATGCGAAGTCTGACTCCTGGCGCACAGACTAGCTATTCCCTGGCCACCATACGTAGCCACATTTCCGGCCCTTTCGTGCGCGAAACCACAAGGTGCATGACCACAACAATTTCACCGTCAACTTTATTAGGGTGGTGTGTAATACCTTTAACAATCTCCGCAACCACCCCAAGAGACTGCAAAACCTCTTCCATAACTTGACATATGTTGCAAACATTTATTATTAAGCAGCTTGGCTACGATACCCAAACCATACTTATTATCCTGCACACAGAGAAAAATTTTACATCTTCAGTAAAAGTTTAGGCAACAAATTTACCATTCAATCTATTGGTACATTTTGATTTATGTCTGCTAGCCTCGCAACACTTGCACATAACTTACCATTGGCCGAATTTATGACTACAGCAGCCTCCTTCAACCCCGGTCAGCTCAAGTTGGTGAATCGGAAAGAAGTGTGCCCTATGACTGTGTTGCCACATGAGGGAAGCGGGACAAGCCACAGCTGCCGGGCATCAATGCATTCCATAACCACCTCACTGGATGTGGCATTACCGAAGACTAGTACCATCACACGCACACAGTCTGGGTGAGATGTGTGTACTGTACACTGAGAAATTATGCTGAGTTGTATTTAAAGATGGAGGTCTTGATAATGTGTGACATCTTCGAGAACTTCCGGAAAGTATGTCTGTTCATTTATAGACTTCATTGTGTCCGCTATGTGAGTGCCACCAGATTCTTGTTCGATGCAATGTTGCACAAGATGCAGGTCGAGTTATACTTCCTTGTCGACTTCAGCATCCACTTGTTTTTTGAGGCTGGTATCCAGGGAGGAGTGGCTCATTGCATCAAGCTTCACATGATAGTGAACAACAACGATGTGCCTGCCACATATGATGCCAGCAGGTCGTCTACTTACCTCCAGTATGTAGATGCAAATAACTTGCATGGATGGGCAATGTCCCTTCAGCTGCCATACGGCAGTTTCAGATGGACTGGCACGGATATCGATGTTACGTATGTGCCAAACGATGGAGATGTTGGCTACTTAGATGTAGAGTTCTACCACACTCCTGGAGGACTAGAAATATCTTCCTTTCCTGCCAGTTTAGCAGTGTTGCCCGGGGGTCCACACAAACCAAGCTCATGACCACCTTTGAGACTAAGAAGAATTACATTTTACATTATGTTAACCGCACCAAGGCATTGGGTCCTGGTTTAAGGCTGAAAGCTATACATAGCATCCTACAATTCAACCAGAAGGCATGGCTGAAGCCTTATATTGAACTGAATATGGAGAAATGCCAGGCAGCCATGAAAACCTTCAAGACCCACTCTTCCAAGCTAATGAACAGTTCTATTTATTGTAAGCTCATGGAAAATAAGTGTTCATGTCAGTATTTTGAACTTGTATTCACTGAGCTGTGTGCAAAGAAGCTTATAGCCAAACCAACTTCCAAATGCCTAACAATATACGACGAATCACTATCGCTGGTAAAATTAGATTATGAAAATCTCGTATTTGATTAGCCAATCTATGCTGGCTTCGCCATATTTGACCTGTCAAAGACTCTCATATACTGCTTCCACTACGACATAATGAGGGCATGTTATGGCAGTAATGTGAGCCTGATATAAAAAGACACCAACTCTGTTGTGATAGAGATTGCCTGCCCGACCTCTACAGGGATCTCGCCTCAGATCCTGCACTTATGGCCGAGTTCGACACCAGTGCCTAATCTCCCACTAATCCCTGCTACTCGCCCGTCAATGCAAGGGTAATTAGAAAATTGAAGGATGAGGGTAGAGGCAATGATATGATTGAGTTTGTCGGGCTGAGGGCGAATCTGTATGTTTATAAGTGTAATGATAATGTAGTTAAGCGAGTTTAAGTGATACAGAAGTGGGCCGTATAAAATAACATCACCATAGAAGATTATAAACGAATATTATTGAAGCAGCAAGTAATGAGAATACAAGTCACCATCATCGGGTCGCACCATCATGACGTATATACTGAATACACTTACAAACTAGCTCTTTCGTAGATGGACGACAAACACAATATCCTGGACAATGCCATTAATATCGTCCCTTATGGCTACCATGAATAATAATGTTCCGTACATGCACCTCAAGAATGCTAACTCCTTGCTGCTAAGTGCTGGTTTAGGTCAGAGAAGATAATACACAGCTTATCTATGGTTGTTTATTTGTAATTACATACACAGCATTAATATAATAATCTCTTTCTTGTTTACTTACAGATAATTGTATGTGAACTCCCTTGTCCAGTATTTTGTTGTTTTGCAATTTATTACTATTATAGCCTTTTTTTAAAGACCTTACTAATTTAATTAATAATCCATAAATATTTACAACATGCATGTATCATCTTATATGTGTCTGTCCCTGGGAAAGTGAATGGGGTCGACATGCATACTAGGAGGCATATTCTCGTCTCGGGAATGTCAAAACTAAAGAGATTCCATTCCACTCTCCCACAACAAATTATATTAGTTTTTGTTGCTTTATTCAATGTGTTTTTTTTTCAGCAGCATTCTTTAGCACATGCAAAAGCCATATTTATGTTGCCAGGTATGTTGTTGTTGATGGATGGTAGCATTATGTCCAGCTGTGTGTATGTACTGTATCTGCAATCACTCGTGTGTGTACTTNAACTAAAGAGATTCCATTCCACTCTCCCACAACAAATTATATTAGTTTTTGTTGCTTTATTCAATGTGTTTTTTTTTTCAGCAGCATTCTTTAGCACATGCAAAAGCCATATTTATGTTGCCAGGTATGTTGTTGTTGATAGATGGTAGCATTATGTCCAGCGGTGTGTATGTACTGTATCTGCAATCACTCGTGTGTGTACTTGCACTCTTTTCCAGTCACGTTTTTTTTCCAGCTTACTATAGCACATGCAAGAGTCTTATTCATCTAATTAGGTATGCTGGATGGTAGCACACTGTAGCCCATGCAAGAAATATCCTTATCTTGCCAGATGTGTTACCAATATGCTGTCATATGTGTACTATTTCACATTACACTATCATTTATGTATATACTTACTTACACACAGGATTTGTCATCTATGTTGGGCCTCCGACCTAGGGTTGTGAATGTTAAATGGTATTTGTATAACGCTATAACTGTAGTAACTAGTGATCGCATCGTACTTGCTTTTATTCACAAGTAACTGCACCCCCCCCCTTCCCCCGTTTTTCATTTTCCCGACCACTACTGTACTCTTCCCTTTTGCTGTAGCCTTGTCTGTGCGTTCCTTTGTCCGCTTTGATTTTTTTGTTATGTGGGCTGTTTTGACGCCTGTACACTATGCTTGCGGCGCCGCTATTGTTTCTTTTTTCTTATACTCAAACATGTACATGACTTGTTTGAGTATAAGGGAAAGAAATTGCGGTTGTGTTTTGCTAGTATAGTGTACTGTCCCGGTCCCAAGCTCGTGGGAGGGGGTGCTGTGGTGGGCGATGAGAACGAGAGTTACCATGCTGCTGGTGCTGTGTAAGAGGCAATTTAATCTACTGCTAGTTGTTACAGAACGAGAATGTTTTCCGCATGCGCGCGAGTGCCGGCTACGTTCCAGCCCGTGCACAGCGAGCGAGGTAGTGAGTATACAGTGTTTCATTCCATGCTGGCTTAGGCGTGCGCACTCTTGGTGTATAGTTCGTTTCACCTTAGGTTGACATCCTTAATGCTAGTTTTTTAGAAAAATATACATTTATTTGTTTTATTATTATTATTATTATTAATGTACACGACTGTGATCGTGGTACTGGATAGACTATTGGTGTTTTTTATAAATATCTTTTACACACATGGTGAGCCACCACACACAATAATGGCGCATCAATATTAATGCTCCTAGCAGCGACCTGTATCACTTCGAACAATCTCTGGTGACAAATGAGGGAATTAAAGATGGCCACCTATGGTGGCTGACTGGTGGCAGTGATGGAGAAGTGCTCGATAAGCGAGAGTAGGGTGGGAGGAATATGAGAAAACCTCCCGAGTGATAGAACGAACGGGAGAAGCAGGAAGGAGACCATGATAACTCTGAGAAACCCTCCCAAGGGACGAGAGTTATGAAGGAATGAGAGAGTGTGAGAACAATAAAGGAGATCGGGAGGTTTCTGACAAACATTTAGGGGTGGGAGACAGAAGAGAGGGATGGGTGGCAGAAATATGAGAAAAAAACCCGAGGGATAGAGCGAACGAGAGAGGCAGTAAATATACCGGGAAGAATCAGACGAAATCCAGGATTGGGCAACGAGAGATGGGGATAGGTAGTGGGTGACGACGAGAGATAGGGCGGACAAGAGAGGTAGGAAGGAAGCCGGGAGAACCCGGAGACGAGAGAGAGCGAGAGAATGGGAGAAATATGAGAAAAACCTTGAGGGCGGAAGGCAAGAGGGAGAACAGGAAGCATATGCGAAATAAACCCGAGGGATAAAAAATGGGAGATAAGAGAGATTGGAAGGTATATGAGAATACCCCCCAAACGGAGTGCAAGAGCATGATGTGCTGAGGTGGAGTGATGGAGCAGAAGGATAAAAGAGAAACCCAAGATGACCGCTGCTGGGGAGGGAATGACAGATCAGGAGATTTCCGCGTGACGTCATCAAAGATGGTGGTCGGCTCGTCCGTCGTCCCTATCCCCCATCCCCTGCACCAGAACGTACTATTTCCAATTACTCTCGAGCCATCGTATTGCTTCAGAATAAGGATTTTCATAGAGTTGAAATATTGGTTTAGAAATTTACACATAGGAAATGTATTGTTTTTCTCATTAACAGTCACATTTTAATGTACTTAACGTTAAACTTAGACGCAGTAGAGGCTGCCTACGCGTATACCATAAATACATACATTCATATCCTTAACTAAACTATTAGGTCAGCACATACGGTAACCCATGACTTATCCGAAATCCAAGCACTCATTACTCGAACATGAAATCAGCCAAGAACGCTATGCAGGTAATAAAAGAGTAAATTCTTCCTTCGCCTGTGAAAAATTATTGTTAAAGGCTGTCCACGGTAAAGTGAGGACTTTTGAAAACCACCCCTGAAAAATATCACTGACACTATGTGTATCAGTATTGTGAATATTGTCTTCATGCGTCCAGTAAAGTTGGCAATGGTGGAAGATACATAGCTCAATATTTTAACATCACATTAAAACTGCAAGGTAAGCATTTGTAATTACCAAAACCATTTATTTTTATTTTACGAATGTAATGAAAGTATAAATAAATTTGTAAAAGATTAATTTTTCTAATAATTTCATAGATTCACTTGACCGACGTCTGAACAAAGCGGTGACGCCCATTGCTATGTTAATTTGCTTATAGCGGAAGAATACACGATGTGCATAGAAGTAGATCTTCACAAGGGCTTTTAGAAGTGCTCAGTATACCGTGAATAGCCTTTAGCTAATGATTTACTACCACGAGGAGACGCTGTGGTACAGTAATCAGATTAGTCTCCTTCCACCAAGGCAAACCGGGTTCAATTCCCGGCAGTCACCCAGCTATTCGCAAGTATAAAACGTGGTGGACGTTTCCGTTGGCCGGCGGGCTTTCTCAGGGCACTTCCGTTTATCCGGCCCTTACATTCCGACGCTGTGCCATCCCGATCTCATTTCACCCTCGCCGGCGCTGAATAACTACATCTCCAACTTTAACATATCCCCACCACTTAACTACGGTTATAGTGGTTCTCAGTTGGAAATACTGGCAAGGCACATTTTCTTGCGTTTAATCATTTCAGTTGAAATTTATTTCAGCGTCCAAGACACCCAGTCTCGGTAGCAAATCCAGAAGAAGGAGCTGATGAGGGTTACAGGTTGAAATTAAGTAGGGTTCTCCCGACCCCCTCTCCAACACACATTGACATAAAACTGTACTGTAAAGATTTTAAAAATGAAATAAAATTTCTTTAGAATTGTTACTGCTTTAATTTTATTAATTTAATACTATTTCCTAAAACTTTGATGAGACGTTTCGCACTTCCATGAAACGAATGGAAAGTCTAGATCTGTGCACCTGCACCATGGGAAAATGCCAATCTCGCCTCATGGTTGTAGAAAGGGGGGTGGGGGGTGAATCCTAAATCCGAAAAAATCTAGAACCGCTCTTGCGCCCACCGTTCAGCCGGCAAGCAAACAAATGTCGGCGTTTACACGCACCGACCAAATTTATATTCCATTAATCTAGGAACACGATGTTAAACATTTCCAATTTTTTTTTCCCCGCGCGCAGTTGGCGTTGCGGTGACCCCGTGACCTCCCGGGTCAGGTGCCTGTCGCACGGCAAGTGCGCTGGTAAGCGGAGTGCGGGGCGCTAGATTAAGGGGCTCCTCGGCGTGTGCGTATGATGAAGGGGACTCTAGATGCGGGATGGAGGAGGGGGAGAAGTCCTTGCCCCGTGAAAGTAACAGCCGTGAAATTCGTTTTCCTATAATTAAAAACCCCCCCTTTCCTCGTCGTCTCCTCGCCAACCACTCCTTTTTCCCGGCCAACCGCGAATACCACGCGAGTTACGGCTCCCATCTTANAAAGGGCCACGACCACTGCTTTCATCTGCCCTCCCACACCCAGCTTGGTAGGGATCTCCTTTCTGCTGTGCGGTGAAATAGTCGTAAGGACCGAGGGGGTGGTTCCCTCCCCTCTCGGCTCTCGTAATTCGCAGAAATGTTGCCATAAACTGTTCGCACTCGGCGCCCGCCACCGAAGTTAATCGCGAAGGGCTGGATGCGGGAGTTGGGTGGGGAACACGCTTTTGTGGGATAAAAATGGAGGTCCTTAATTTTTTTTTACCCCCGCGCGCAGCCCCGGGCGTTTTTATTGTCCAAATACATTTTGTTTCACATCTCGAGGAGGGTTTTATGAAGGTGATCATCTCGGGTCATATTAAAAAAAGCCCGGCTCACTTGGGAATTCCGGCGCATGAATAGAGCCTAGATTCAACCTTGGGGGCTCCCACTGCGAAAATTCTAACTGTAAAAGCGGCCTTCGCATGTTGCGTCCCTCAGCAGACTCCCCATCAAAACAATTTGCCAATTTAAGATCAAATTTTAGAATCGATTTTATGGTTTGCGAAAACTATTGCAACCTAAAACAACTTACATGCAACTTTGTTCTCACTACATGTAACCTACGAGTCAATTCTTCGACGCAAACTTGTAAACTTAATGATATTTCCGTGGTGTTGTTTAAGTCAAAAATGTCGTATTTCCCGAAGAAGCGATACAAAGTGTAGGATTATTTACAATATCATCTTTTCTGTTATTTCATTCTGCAACAACACACTCTATAATTTGTTCTACTGGCATAGGTTTTCCTTAGTAGCAACGCGAATGTATAGATGACTGAAGTTGTATCTTTGACAGGAATATAATATACCTTAATTTCGCTGAGAGGTAGCTGTCCGACATGCAGTGATAGAAAGGCAGCTGTTTGACACTTCAACTAACAGACAGTCAACTACTATACAGGTTAGCTGGTCAACAATCAGATATTCGACAGGTCAGCTGTGCGTTAGGCAACTGATATACAGGCGAATGTCCGACACGTCACCCAACAGACCGTCAGATATTCGAGAGGTCAGCTGACAGACAGGCAGCTGACCAATAGGCAGCTGTCCGACAAGTCAGCTGATCGACATTTCCCTGTTAAACAATTCCTGGACATAACTCATATTGACCATAGATTTACTTAACCTTCTCTTCCGTAACATCACACTTTTTATCTCTTGCTCTGAAACTGTGACATCTAGATATTTTAAATACACTTCGTTACTAACATCATGCAGATATTCTTGTAAACGTGACATAAATTATAAAAAAAAAAAAAAAAAAAAAAACAGTCTCAAACCTGATTTCATATACATCCTCTTTTACAATATTATATTTTCAATCAGCCTATTTGTCAGTTATGGAAAACTCAAAAACAGTAAAATTTGGATTTTGAGGTGTTTGAGGAAAAACTACTCAATTTATAATATAATTTGCCTTCTGCTTGCAAAAAATTAATTAATACTAAGTGCTTGTTTTTGTAATAATAACATTATTTAGATGTAGGCCTGATATTCTGGGACTTAGATCCCGAGGAACGACTATTTTTTATTTTAATTATAATGACATTTTAATAGTTTTGAATTTTGTAAGTTACAACATTTTTAAAGAAAATAGTTTTTAAGTTTTTTAATTAAGTCGTTGTTGCGTACTGATACCACGATTCTTATCAGACAATAAAAACAAAATCAAAAAAATAAGAAATTATGAAACGTATTGCTTCAATTTAATTAAGTATGTAAAATAACATTGTGTACGGATCTGCATGAAATTTTCAGTTGGTACAAGATTCAGGAAATACCTTCGCCATAAGTCCATTCAACTCCATGATGAATAGAAATTTGAAACCTTTTAATATTATAAACGATTATGTACATAACCCCCTGAAACGCAAATAATACAAAACTCTTCTTTACAAAAGAGGACATATTATGTTCCATGATGTTGGGGTNCCCCCCCCCCCCTCCTACAAACCATCTCCTTACTATGTATCATGTCGAAACAAAGTTCCGCAGAGTCCCTCTCTGCTTCTCTCCCACCAAGCCTGGAAGCCAGTCCTTATATTTCATCCCTTGCGCTTCTCTAGACTATTTTCAAACTGTCAATAAAGCAGATGGCACTCTTCAGTGACGTCACTACGGCACGCATGCTCCTTGATGGTCCCTGGAGAGAAGGGGAGGAGTGACGTGAAGACGAAGCGCGCAATGAGCAGCCGCACACAGGGAAGGAGGAACGTGTTTGTCTCAGAGCACGATCACGCGTGACGCGGAACTATTGGCTGATCATGTTTAACTAAGCACTTTTGAAACAAACCTTTGAAAAATGTAACTGCCCCTTCCTGTGTGTATGTTAGCGTGCAAACTGACTGGCACGCATCCTGTCATGTTGGTTACGAGGGAGGGAAAGTAGTTCCACGTCTGGACATTGAATTAAATGTGTTGGTTAAACATTTGTGAATATTGAAATTATTTGTTTGGTTTTCTGTTGTTCTTGAAGGCACCGCCTGACTGTATGTATGAAACGTGGGAGCAATAAGGGCGACCTAAGTCCTCGCATTGAATGTCTGCTCGCCTTTACGCGCAAGGCACTGAACTGACGAGCTATATTTCTCTCGTCACGCACATTTTATACCAGGGCATTTGAGTGCTTTCTAAAACTTCACACACGTTAGAAACACCATTTGAGATCAGTCCAACATACGAAACAAACTGAATTCTCAAAGCACTCTATCTCACAATATACGTTTCAGATACATACAAAAGAAACTCAAGAGCCATGCACTGATAAAATGATAAGGTCATTAATACACGCCAGCTGAGAGCCTTGATCTTAGTGGCGATAACGCACGTGGTGTGCGTGTCATAGTCAGCCTTATCGCTTTCGTGCATCTCGGCTTCAAAAGGCGAAATTAGCTCCAGATAGGCGGGACACTTAAACGATCTTCGCATGCAGACAGCGCAGAAAAAATACTTAAAACATTTTAAATGAAAACTATTAATGTTGACACTCTACGCTCTGTTTGGAGACAAGGTGATACGACGCCCTTGATAGGTGTTATAAGGGGTTGTAAACAATCAAGGGAGTGTGGTTTAGATGACAATATTTCCTTTCGTTCCAGTTACGTTATGGAGACGTAACCACTGGAACTGATTATTCTCGCAAACGGGATCAAACATGGCTGCCGAACGAATTTACAAGAAACACGTTTAAACCACTCGAGTGACCACGGCCTTAGAAAGAGAGGGGCGATGTCTTGCGGTAACGGTTTTTTTTTTTACCCAAACTTATCAACAATCAGTGGTGACACGTGTTGGTCACAGTATGCATGATGCATCCTCAATTTCAGAAACAAATTTCAGCATCCAATTAATGATAGTGTTCTACGTGAACCAGGCCAGAAACATTGCGCAACCCTCGATCAAGAGATGATCTGAAATCATTTATAAATTTAACTTGAACTGCCGATTTTCTGTGGTTGAAATCTTCAACCCTAGATCAATTAATTCACCTGACTTATTAATTTCGATTTTAAAGTGTTTCGGTGAAAAGAATTAAACCCAAAGATATGCAGTTGATTTTATAAACATTACTTATTGAAAACTATCGCGTAGGTGATCAATTTGTTATTTCACTTTAAAATTAAATAATAACACTTTTGTACATTTACAAATCGTAAATGTTTTTAAAATTACAATTTACCATAATTGTAATATTTGATTACATAAAGCTTACTGAGCTTTCGCTTGTAGTTCACTGCTTATATTCACGAAAATATTGTGTAAAACTGTAATAAGTTACATCATGCAGATTGATTTTAATTCAACTTCATTCTACAACCAAAAAGTACCGAAATAAAATTTTGATCTAACTACAACATTTTTACCATATGTAGAGGTTTGATACTTATTCTATTCCTGAAATAAGGGGTTTTGTTATTCTATTTACTCTAGTTTCACAACGTCCCCAAGGAAAAACAAGAGTTTTGGAATCACAAACAATAAACAGAGAGCAGTGCCAACAATACACATCATGTTTCCTGTGTGTTCTTTAATAAAGCTCACGGAAGAACACTAACGTCGCAGTATTTTTGCAAATGGGATCTGAACAGCATTGTCCTGTAAAGTGTTATCAGATTTACCATTCCGCTGAACCTCAGCCATATCCATGATCCAAGGCCAAATAAAGTCAGACTTTTTTTCGCAAGGCTGGTAGCTGTGATCCATAAATTATTTTTGAGCTGAGGCCAGTGGATCTTGGTTCAAAGGGCAGAATGGTGCAACTAGCGAACAGTAATAAACATGGAAAATTACATTTGGAACACACCCTCTCAGCTTTCGCTACACAGGTGAGTGGGGTCACCCCCCCCCCCCTTTTTTCCCTGTCAACCACGCATGACGAGGGCGTGACTTCTGCCCCGTCTAGCGCGAAGGGAAACAGTTGTAATTGGCGGATAGCGTGCGAGGCCACCCAACACTCTCCAACCCCTCCTTCGCGCCCCTTGATCACACGGGGAGTTCAATCTTGCTCAGACTCGTAGCGGCCGCCCCTCCGACACCACGCCTATTCAATGTGTTATTCACTTACAGTCGGACCTGCCTTTCTCTCTCCCTCTCCGCGACGAGGGCTCGAGCCAGCCTAGGCCAGGTCCCTCGCGGAAATGGATTAGTCTCAGGCACTTCAACCCCCAGTCCGGAAAAAGGCTTTTCATTGCATGGCCCTGAGCTCCCAAAGGGCCGGCGTTGTCAGTGGCGGCAGGTGAACTATACCTGGTGGGGGTTGGCACCTGCTCGGAGTGTAGCGGTGGAAGGCACGCCTCGGTGATTATTGGAGAGCCCTGAGGAAACAGCGGGCTGCAAGGCACTCACTCACGGCCCACGAGCTTGACTTGTGCACCACGCCGCAGGTTTGCGGATTAAAACTGAGTGTAGCCCACGAACATGACTGAACAGACTTGCAGTGACCCGCGAGACGTTATGTATATAGTTCATTCGAGGTTCCTTCCCACTTTACTGAAACCCTTCTGAAGTTCTACTTTTAGGATATCCCTCCTCCCCATGCAAACAAAGCTTCACCGAGTCTTAAAAATTACACCAGATGGACAACGCACCGCATTATCGTGCACTCAGTTTAATAATATTTTGCAAAAAAAACTTTTTTTTACTAGGCATTACCAACGCCATTTTTTTCACACAGTTATTATTCTTATTAATTATAAATGAAATATTATAATTTATTGACAATTTATAAATACATGTTCAATTTAACCAATAAATTATTCACTTTTACGATATCGTAAGAATGGAACGCTTGTGATGCATTACATATTTAGGAAAGAACCAAACACTTCATACGTGGGGTATATTTTCAATGGTTTGATTCAAAGAGTGTGAAGAAACCGCAAATAGACTATAAATGATGGACTGCAAGGCACCATTAGCGTTCTGTATTTTTTTTTCTGATGTGATCATACACTGAATTTCAGAATAATTTTGTAAAATATATGGTAACAAATTTGTACATACTACTTGGACTTGGAAATTACTTTTCTCGGTGTTTTTATAGGATCAGTAAAAGTTTAATATCGATATATCAGTACAAAAGTGTAACAACTCAAAAATTATGATTTTTTTGATTAATTACTTTAGAAAATGCATTACAGAACACTCTGTCACGTGGAAAAATTATAACTTTAATACTAACGATTATTGGCTTAATTCTGCGTGGGATAGTGTAGCATGACAATGCGCTGCATTAAGTAATATTTTTTTGTTAAAACACTGTTTCTCCTGAAAAAAAGGAGCAGCGGTGGCGCAGTGGCCAGGGCGCTCGCCTCCCACCACGGCGATCCGGGTTCGATTCCCGGCGGGTTCACTACCGGAATTTCGCATGTGGGAATCGTGCTGGACGATGCCGCTTGCCGGCGGGTTTTCTCGGGGTACCCCCGTTTCCCCCGTCCTTGCACTCCAGCGCCACTCCATTCTAAGATTTCACTTATGTCATGCCCGGGGATGACGGTCACCTACGGGTCCCAGCTGGAAAGACCGTCACTCGGAGAGTGTCGCCTTTCCCTGGGTGCACTTCCCACACGCCATTATTATTATTCCTGAAAAAACTGCATATATTGAGTTATAACACTATTGTACTGAGGTATCGGCATGTAAAGGCATACCGTAGCTAGTCTGCTGCTGTGATTCCGCTCGGTACACCAGCATTCGATTACATCTGTCATATTAATTACTCTATGTTGCACTTCGGTATCTTCATTTCCCTGCTAGAGTAAACATATTAAAGAGGAAGTGTACGCAATAAGACAACATACCAAAACCTGTGTTCAACCCCCGTTGTAGTGCATGTTGTGCGAGGGTTTAATTTCAGCTTGACGATAAAGACTTAAATAACTACCCATCTTATATCACTTCGACAATATAAGTTTAAACATTAATGAAAATTTGAGCTGAATTGATGAGACTCAACTAAAATTAAATCACCTGGTTTAAAGTTTATGTCTTTATATGAAACATTGCTCTTTTGTTCCATTTTTGGGTGATAAGTAATTAAGTTACGTGTCACGTATGCCCATATATCTTCGAAATTTTTGTTACTCACATTCTCCAAACAAATGCTATGGACTGTCCACACATTTATTAAAGGGTGCATCAAAAGGTTTCCCCGAAAATACTTCGGATGGAGCATATGTATGAGCAATATGCACTATGTTATTAAAACACAGAAAAAATAAATATAATACGTGATCCCAGTTACATTGAGTATCAGATTGAAAACTACGTAAGACATTTTCGATTCACCCGTTCTACTAAATTTGCCTGAGGGTGATATGAAGCAGTCTGCATNAATATAAAATTTAAATCTCTGAACTTTTGAGAATGAAAATACGTAGCGTTATCAGTTACTACAAACACGGGTGAGCCAAAAACATTACAAATTTCTCCTACCCTTATGGTACGTAACGAAAAGGAAAAAAATTTGCTCCAACTATCTAAGACCACAAGGACATATACATATACAGAGGTACTCCAGGGCAACGGACCCATCACGTCCAAACAAATGCGCTCCCAAGGAAACGATGCCACCTTACTGGCATATTACCCTTCTGGTTTGGTTTTTCAGCTTTGAATTCTGTCATGAATCGCAACACTAGACCCAATTTTCTAAATTTTTGCGCACTCCTGGCCACGTAAAAAGCTCTAACACACAGGTTATTGTTTTATCCCGTCCTACTATGTCCGCTGTAAAAAGGTTCATGATAATATTTAAAAACCGTTGCTGTACGTTTTCCCGGAACGAAAAATTTGATTTTGCCATTTTTGTTTATTATCCGAGAAATCCTTTATAAACTACGTAACCAGAATTTCCATTTTTTATTCAGGCAGTGTTTACATCCAGTGTTAGAATTTTGGTGTTCTTTTGTATCAGTAAAACTACTGGGAAACTTTGGCAACTTATTTAATTCTAAAACATTTATACTAGCAGAAACTTAATCAGACAACTGACTGTATACAGGGGCCCCATTTTACTCTGCCTCAAACTCGTGTTTGCAATACATGCGTGACAACGCGTTCGCAACAGAATTATCGATTCCCTTTATGTGCTGCGCGGTAAATTTAAACCGAGCAAGACGTTACAGCCAACGTGCCAATCTACCAGCTGGCTTCTGTGATTTTAACAAACAGCTGAGAATCTGGTTATCCGTAAATAAATTAAACGTAGCACGATTTAAATAATCTGAAAACATTTCCGTTGCCCATGTAAAAATTAAACACTCTTTTTCGTAGATCGTAAATTTCCGTTCTGGCTGAGTTAATAATTTACTGGCGTATGCTGTCGGCACAAAATTTCCGCCTTCACTTTGATTCAAACATGCCCCGAAAGCTACGGAACTTGCATCACAGCGCAAAATAATTCTTCAGCACAATTTGGCAAATGCAAGACAGGATAAATAGCTAACATTTCTTTCGATTTTTTAAAAGCGTTTTCTTGTTCCGCGTTCCAAACAGATGGTATATATATATATTATTTTTTTTTAAACTTATTTAATAGCTCTGTAAGTGTAAAAAAATTTCGAATAAATTTACAGTAAAAGACAATCTCTTACACCTATAAAAGTTTTAGGTTTTTCGGAAAATTAAAACAGATTTTCTTTTCTCAGGATAAGTGCGTAAATTACCCTCCGAAATAATAAATCCTAAATATCGCATGTGTTGTGTGCGACTAATTTTTTCTGTGTTCACAGTCAGACTAGCATTCCTTAACTCGTGTGAAACTGTCCGCAAATGTTTAAGGTGTTACTCGAACGTGTTATTGTTCACGCACATATTATCAACAGACGTAAAGACGAACTCAAACAAGTGCCGACCTAACACGTGATTCAACACTCGGGCCATGCATTGGGGCAAACGCGTCCACAGGTACAATCCCCAAGGAGTAGGACACGCTAAGGGCGCTCTACTTCCCGAATGCAACTCGCACTGCAGAAAAGCAGAATTCAGATCCTATATGGTGAAATATTTAGCTCTTTGTAATTTTTGGAAAACAGTTTCCACAACTTTAACTGGACATGAATCAACATAGGTTTTTTTTTATTTGCCTTTCTGTAATCACATATTAATCGGTTTTGACCTGGTGTTTTTTGGTAACTAAGAAGACGGGCTTCCATACTGACTCGTGGATGCTTCCACAATTCATGTTCCTATAAATCCTCAATTAAATGCTTAAATATTTGCATTTTGGGAGCAGATACGCGGTATAACACGCACACTACAGGCTAGCTATCTTTTAAATTCAAAGCAACAGGAATCTCTTAACAATGCCCTAACTTTGACATAGGCACATCATTATATTAAGTTTTTAACTGGTCTAAGGCTTGTGCTATCTCTTCATAATGTTGTAACAACTAAACATTTCGACAACGGGAAGGCTTGACTTGTAACTATATGACAGTCTCAGGAGGAAAAAACTTAATTTCAACACTTTTNCATTTCGACAACGGGAAGGCTTGACTTGTAACTATATGACAGTCTCAGGAGGAAAAAACTTAATTTCAACACTTTTCTTGCTACGTCAATATATACTTGAGTTTTGCCCAAAAAAAAAATCAATTCCCAATATTACGTCATATTATAATTTTAAAAAATACCAAAAGGCACTTTCCATGAAAAAAGTAAAATTTTAATTTTTATCACTGCCACTGCATTTTATTTTATTAATCCTCCGTCTGCTAAGGAAAATACAGCAGACTCTCGACTTTTTTCATGTGTGGTACCAACTGGTGGCGCTTCACGCATGATTTTATTACAAAATTTTAATGTTTATGAGAGACGCAGAGGTACCCGAATCTTCCAATGCGGACATGGTTAAATTCTCAATATAAATGGGATATACAACCAGCTATTCCTATTACACTAATAAGTGTTGGAAACTGAACCTAATCCCGCAGGTTTTCCGCGCAACGGACATTTGAATTGCGGCTGACCAGGATTACCGCAACGGTAACAAACTACCATTTTCACCGGTTTTTGTCCATCGGACATTTCTTTTACGTCTGACTTGTCCCCGTTTCCTGACTGTACTAATTCCCGTCATTTTCGGCCTTTTTATAAAAACCGTTTTCCGTTGGGTGATTTACCCGGAAACAAATATGACATTTCTGTTTCGGTTTAACCTGCATGGAATTTCCTTCTCCCTTTTGGGTTTTATAGAAAGTATTATACCGTCGGACGCTCTGACCGAAAACAAATTTGACACTGTCTTTTAGGTGTTACCTTCCTATTCACTTTTTTCTCATAATCGCCAACGGTTGATTCTACTTGAATTACCAACGCAAAGAATTCGCGCAACGTTAGTGGCTTTGTAGCAAATGTAAAAAAAAAAACTTACTTTTTTCAGGCAACAAGTTAATAAACATAATTTTTACTAAATTTGCTTCCTCATATGGCAGGCACAACACTTCTACCCATCGAATCGTTTCATTTACAAAATGTTGTATTGATTCTCCAGGACGCTGAAATCTTTCTAAAATTTTCATGCGCTGGTGTGAAATGGCNCATTTACAAAATGTTGTATTGATTCTCCAGGACGCTGAAATCTTTCTAAAATTTTCATGCGCTGGTGTGAAATGGCTACTGGAGTACCTGTTTGCCGCAGGACAGCCTGAAAAAATTTGCAAAAGGACGTGCGCTCATTGATGGCTCGCCATACCACACACCACTACAAGGATTCGGGTACTTTAAACATTATGGCAGCATATAATACTGCTGTTTCACAGATGTTATGTGAAACTACTTTGACCATTTGAACGAGAAATTTTCCTACCGCGCACCAAATTTTAAATATGCTCTGCCTCGAACCCATCGCTCGGACTTTTGGGCAGATATTTCAGATTTTAAAAAACGCTGATTGGATTGGACTCGCCCTCTAGTCGACCAGCAACTCCTCCTTTCCTCACCAGCTCCCGCATCAGGCGGTACAAGACTTCAATTCCGTCCTCTGGCTTGTAGGTTACACTCGCATCGGCGAGGTGGTTTCTGCAGGAATTCTTTTCCCAAAGTTTCAATCGAGGCCGTACGAACGGCTCCTGTAGAAGTCATTTTTTTGCAAATTAGTTTGATGCACCACAACTAGGTTCACTTTTCATCACGTACGCACTGTAGCCAACCCAACCCATTTTCAATGACTTCAAAATTCCTAAATTGATTGCTCCTTTCAACTGACCGCACTGACGAAGCAAAGTGGCGCAGTTTTCTATCTAAATGTGACTGTTTCTGCCGACACATGCAAATAGGTTTCAGTCTCTGTTTCCTCATGAAGATGTTCGTTTTTCAAGGAATAGAGATCCCCCCCCCCCCAAACCATAGTGTGTCATCAAAAGGTATCATTTAGTTTGGGTTTGCACAGTAAGAGAAAACGTAAGTTAAAAAATATATTTTCCCCTTTTCGTGAAGATACAAAATATTAACTCCCCCTAAGGGATTACAAAATCTATTAAAAAGTTTACTTAAATTACATGACTTTTAGTTTCCCCGCAAATATATATATACATATAGTTCTTCACAAAATTATTAAAATTTAAATTATACATTTATATATTAGTTTTCAGAGTAACACCCCACCCCCTCCAAAACGTTTTTAAAATCATGGGACAACAGTTCCTTCCATAATAAAGTATCTGACCTGTCTAACCGAGCTAGGGAAAACACAGGACTTATATACAAATTTTTGTCGTCTTCTGGAATATTTCCCGTTGATCCCGGAGCGAAAACTCCCCCTGGTTACGTCATGGCTGGCCGGCGTCATGTTGTCATGGAGACACACAGGGGAAGGGAAAGGGCAACAGGCGAGGCTTCGAAGTGGCACACTAGCGCGCTGCACGCCCTTGGTCGCCCAGAAGTCGTGCCGGCTACAGCAGCGATGTGGTGAGTAGAGCGGGTCCCGTCACACCAAAGGTAAGACATGTCCACGGCCCTTGTGTAGAAGCAGTAACGCAAGTCGAGGTGAACTAAGGCGTAGTTTTGATGAGCGTAGGCCGTCACAACATTATATCTCCAAAACTATAAATCCAAACCTCACCCATTTTAGCATGTAAGTAACACTATTATAGTCCAGCTGAACTTAGGTAATTTAAAAAGTATTTATTTTCAAAATGGCGGCCATACAAATATTCACCACTTAACATAATTTTACCGAATTTTGCAGGCTTCCAGTCTATATTACGAACTTTATACATGTCACCACATTAACACTTTTTTCAGTCATTTTGTAAGATACCACCACATGAATAAATAAAGATTTTTTGTCATATCCTGTTAAAATAATTTACCGATTCCTACCAAGTTTACAAAACAAGAAATACCTAAAGCGGAAGTTAATGTAAATTAATGTATTTTAAGTATGCCAGACACAATTTACAAAATGGCTGCCATATAACCATTTTTACCTTAGAATGCTATAGCGTCGAAACCATGTAAATCAATTGTAACCTAAAATTGTATGCTGGTGACAATATATATACAAGAACTATGAACTGTATGACTGCAAAGTATATTTTATCTGCCATTTTGTAAAATAGCATTATACAAATAAATATATGTTTATGTCATTTCTTGGGAAAAAATTAACTGATTCATATCAAATTTGACAAGTAGTAGAGCGGCAGATCATGTTAAAATGTATGTTTCAATACATCAGGCACTTATTTTAAAAATGCCGGACATATAGCAATATTAACTTGTAATGCTCTATCGTCGAGATCATATAATCAATTCCAACTTTTATTTTAATGATGTCAGTAGATAAAACCACTATCAACTGTATCTACCAAAGCATATATTGTCCGCCATTTGCAAGATTGCACCACATATGAATAAATAAACTTATTCGGTCTTCTTGGCAAACAATTGACTGATTCTTACCTAATTTGGCAAACAAATAGCGATTTGGCAGATGGTGTAAAATGGCATGTTTTAAGTATGTCAGACAATAATTTTCAAAATGGCTGGAACATAGGCAACTTAGCTTAGTATATGTTATCGTCGAAGTCATGAAATAAATTCCAACATAATTTTGTATGTTGACAATTTATATTACAAATATAAAATGGTTCTACACTTAGCATCTTTTGTCCTCCATTTTGTAAGATATGCTACATAAAATAAAGTTTTTATGTAATATTTTGGGAAACCATTTACAGATTTATGCCAAATTTTGCAAACAATTTGCACTACAACACGTGGTGTAAACTGGTTATGTTTTAAGTATGGTGAGGCGCTTATTTTCAGAATGATGTCTTTGTATATATTTTAGCTCAGTATCTTTTATTAACGAAACAAATTTCAAGCTAACATTGTGTGCTGGCAGTATCTATTACAGCCAACAAATTTGTCTATACGTAGCCTCATTTCTCTGCCATATTGTAAGGTTACCCCACAATAATAACTAAATTTTATGTAATATCCCAGGAAACAATCAACCCTTCCTTACCAAACTCAGCTAAGAAGTTCTACTGTTGTAGGCCATATAACTATATATATTTTTATTAAGAGTAACCCTTAGATTCATAATGGTTACTATAAAATCTTTTTAGATTAGTGTGTTATACCTACGAAAGCACGCAATCGAATTTAGCTTAACTTTGTATACAAAAATCGAATGTGATGATATATAACTTTTTTGTCTTTCATTTATGACGAATGTGACCTGGAAAATATGAATGTTTTATGCCATATCTCACAGGCAAATAAACGTATTTTCACCAAATTATTCTCACAAGTATCACTATGGTAGCCAATTTCAACTTGCAAGCTTTAAGTGGCTCAGCCACTTATTTTAAAAATGGCGGCTCTGTAAGTATTTAAGGTTTATAAATCCTATCAATTTAAACATTAGACTGATTAAATTCGAAGTTGTTGCTCGAATTCAACCTCCTTAATGCAGTTGACTACACACTAGTTTATGGTACGAGGTTTTCTGGCTTCGAGTCCCGGGTAAGGCACGTGTGTATTTGAAATTGCCTCACTACTTTGCATATTTTTCTGGTTTCATCGCTAATTGTATTGCTTTCAACGAGACGAGAAGTATTACCTACCAACTCAGCTTTTAAGAAATTATTTAAACATTAATTGCACCCATGTTGAGGAAAAGAGGCTCATTAGTTACATCAGTAACTTCTTGTTAGTTATTTTTATGTTATGCGAAAGAATGAAATGTAACCATGAAACATTTTTTCCGTAAAACTAACAGTTGCATACATTTTTCCCTGAATCATCAGACCATTGGGTCTGAAAAATGCGCAGCGCGATTGCGATGTGTAAACGCAAGAGGAAAAGAAAGGTTTTATTGCTAAGAGAATGCACATGCATTCGCTAGAGCTCGCCAAGTTACTGTTTGCGTATGGAACTCTTTACCTCCACTTCTTTATTGGCTCTCCGCTGGATACGACCGGAACGCGCTGAAGCGAACAAACACAGTATCGTTCACTCCCGCCAACCCCCCCAGTTCAATTAAACTCCAGAGAAAACACTTCTTTGTTTGTATTTATTACAAGCGTTTTGTTTAAACAAAAAGTACGTATCACGATTCATACCGAGAGAATTCGCAATAGCGCTCTGAGCAAAGCTCGTGATATATATATATATACATAAATCATTGATGGATTAAGAGTTAGAAAAGTTTTAAATTTCGATGTATGTATTTATTCTGACGTATTGCCAAGTAAAATGCTAAGCTGGTTATAATTTTCCAATTTTATGTTTTTAAGGTAATTGATAAAGAAGGAGAGAGAGTAGTTTACTAAATAAATTAAACTTAAATATAGAAAACTAGAGAGAGAGAGAAAGAGAGAAAGAGAGAGAGAGCATACGTTTAAAGTCTTATCAGGTATTCTAACCAGGTTATTCATGGCCAAAACTCGCCTTAGCAAGCTCTGAATGTTACGCCAAGAAAAGGATTACTAAGTGTAATTAAAGGATTGATGATTACAGAAATATTGGGCATGAGTGCTGCTCTCAATGATGTCATTAAAAAAATTAACACACCATAGGTCAACAACTTTATTCAATTGTAATAGCTTGCAATAATTTACGCCTTTTCCTGCAGCTTAAATGTGGCATATATCGTCTAATCTATTGATTTGTTCGTACATTGGTACTATGACAGAAACCTTACTACTACATCTGAGTAGATAGATTCGAAGAATGTTATAGATATATTAAGTATTAAACACGTATTGGCATTATTATAATAAAGTGAATAAATATACTAAGTTACAGAGCATGCCAGAGTGTTTCGCTGAGAAGAACTACTGTTCATAGGCTTGATACTTACAAAAATTAAGAGCCTGATTGCCGCTATCAAATAACGTAACTGATCAAATAAACACAGTATCGTACACAAGCTTAATTCACATCTTAATGTTCACAAGTATTTACGCCTTTTTGATCGACGCAGCGCAAAGAATGAATAATCAACACCCTCTTAATGATTGCGCTCGCTTCTAATTACTGCTGCAATCTGTTATTATACTTCCCCTTAAAGAATTTCGGCTACATACAACTCCTCGCATTAATATTTTTTTAGTTACATCAGGTCAGATTCGACACGAGAATGTGGTGTGTATATATATATATATATATATATATATATATA
>NQII01007361.1:79209-101598 GCA_002778355.1 Clitarchus hookeri | reverse complement strand
CGTAATTTTATTTACTACAGTACAGTACCTAGGCGAACCGAGTTCGATTCCCGGCAGGGTCGCCCCCGGATTTTTTCATATGAGAATCGTGCCGGATGATACCGCTGGGGGTTTTCTCGGGGATCTCCAGTTTCCCCCACCCTTTCGTTCCGGCGCTGCTCCATACCTCGCTTCACCCTCGTCGGCTCTCAGGACCTCGATGTTAACAGCTGCCCAAATTTCTTTACTCATCCACTACAGTACACCTCTTTGTAATGTGCGCATAATTAGTGAAATTGCATTGTCAATAGATTTTATATATCGTTGGCGAATGTTGGCAGCAACATTGATTCGTAGCTTTACTGTACGAGCAATTTTCACACATATTACTCTACAATTGATAAATGGTGTTACGAAATAGTATTTTCCTTTAAAAGTTCGAGAAAAGTTTTAGAAATAAATTTATGATTTAAATATATGTATGAAATAAGTAATTGTGTTGCTATCATTTTGGTTTTCTTTCTTGAGTGGTGTGTTCTAAAAAGGCGTTAAGGAACGCCTGTGGTTAAAATCAAACGTAATTAAAATAAAGGATAAAAATGAGAATTGAAAATTTAAGCTTAGGAGAGCTTCCAAAAGTGCTCAATTAACAGTGGAGCCTATACTTAAATTTGAAAGCACGTCATTGACGTTATAAATGTGTTAATAAGTAGTGTGAGACATTTTATTTCGATTATGTATGTGGTGTTAATAAAACGAAGTTCAGTGTTACGCCTGAACTAATATTCGCTTCTCAGCTGACATGCACTCTGTGGGGCCAACGTGGTTCGCCTTGGACAAAGACTTTCACAGCGTCCCTCACTTACCGTCACGGAACCAACCCCATCGGAAGGGATAACGAAAAGTAGAGCAGTAGGGGCGTAGACAGGGAGGCCACGGCACTGATAAACACCCCCCCCCCCCTGAAACCCATTATATATATATTTTTTTATGTTCAGGGTGTCATTGAAATGTCACGCACTTATGGTTTTATGAGCACGTGAAATTCTGTGTCAATATTAATACCGTATATTAATTCCGTGCTGATTTTTTTTTTGTAACTGAAGAATTCTGCCCCCAGTGATTGGTGTCCGTATTCTAACTCGCCGTCAGCCCTCGCTCATTCACCCCTCAAAGAACTTATCTAGGATAAGCCCCTGCAGAGCGGTATGTGTCGCCTTTGAGAATGTCCCACCCAATACGCGCTACGACATCTGGCAACGCTGATGGCACACTGAGTGCGCGTCCAAGGTGCTCAGTAGCCACTCCGTTGTCCCAACATTGGACTGATTTTCTGCCAACACAACTACTATCATAACCGACGTGTGTAGGATCTGAGGTTAGAACACTGGTTGTGTAAACAAGTGCTTAAAGATGTTTTTATACTTCATCTAGCCAATGTTTTTAAGGGTATTAGATTAAATTCAGATTGGTAAAAGTATTTTAGCCCGGAATATGGTTCAGAAATTCGCGTGAGTTGCTAGTGCGCGATCAGTACTAACCAAACACTAAAGTGCTCTCTGTATTTTGGAAAAACGAAAAATTCTCCTTCTCTCAAGTTTGGACGTTGTTGAAGCACCACGAAGCGTTCATCGCAACTAAAAACAGAAAATGATAATTACTGCCACAGCTAGGGAAATTACACCACTTACGCGTACAAATTAAAATAATGATAGTTTGCACAAATTGCGTGTAACCAACGTCGCCAATTTAAAAATCTGTGACACACAAGCAACTTAACATATTTTGTGCATAATATATTTAGTTACGCACGTTTCTCACTGCTTATGGCGTGAAGACTCTCGTATTTATGTTATGGCGTCACATGTTCTCTGCCGTTTTTATTCCCTGCGGAGAGCAATAAGTTTATTTTACTTTTCATGTTGTTATTGTTTTGTATAATAACCGTATAATAGAAATGTAAAAATTTTCAAACCAACGCGGTGAAAATAAATATTGCATGGAAAGTCCCTTAAATTTAATACGGAAGTTGTCTTATTGACCATTGAAAACATTCTGTGAAGTTACGCAGATTAATTTCTTTCATTTAAGAGCCTATGATGCTATCGCAATTGACATCTTTTTTTTTTTTTTAAAGGAGTCGTACTTGTGCGGTGAACGCTCTCTTAATTTCCGTGATAGCAGTTTGATGTATGATAAATTCTTTATAATTTACAGTGATCATGGGGGTTACCGCGAGCGGTGGACCATTCACGGCTAGCAAGTTTGACTTGAGTGCCTTGCCGCAACTTTCCAAACTAACACTGGAACTTACCCAGAAACATAACCGAAGTGGTCCACGGTGGATCGCGAAACACTTCACAAATAACAGTGCAACGTTGCACTGAAATAAACTATGCAAACTAAGCATGTGTTTTTCAAACAAAATGTAAGGATGGCAACACATGTCTAACGACATTTTAAAAATCATTGTAAAAAATGTTTTACATATGATTTGGTCTCGAAAATTACTCTTCCCAGTATTGATATGGGAACAATGGGAGCGTAAGATGTAAAGGTGTGTCTTAAATTATTGTCGTATGACACGAGTATCTAAGACCCAGTAACTCACAATAAAAATTGATAGTGTGGCCCGCATCACGAACTTGAGATCCGGATTTTGCCTCCGCGCGAAAAAAGGTTTCTCCATCCCTGTTCCACAGGACATGTCTTAGAAAAACGCATTTCGAAACCTTTGAGAAATATTCCTTGCTTCTAGAGAAAGAAAATGTGTTACGCAAGAATAGGTCCACGAACGCCTACCCTCTGCATCTGCTTTATACTAGCTGTTCGGCGCGTGGGGTGGGTGGTTTTTGCTTGAAATGCCGCCATCGTAGCTATCCCGTGCTTAGTCCACTTCACCACATATTAGAATACTGAACATGATAGCAGTGATGGCATTAAAAAAACATACAACCCAGTCCACACGCCATACGGTGTCCCTAGAGTTATGGAATGTTTCCAGCGGGAAAACGAAGCCTTTCCGCATATATGTATACTTACATAACCTACGATAATCCTATAGATGCCAGTAATGTTGACCCAAAGTTTTGGTGTGTATTTTTTGTTTTACTCTTTGTATATCCATACGTTCTATTACACGACGCATGTAACAGAAAATTGCAGCGTGTCTCTATGTTTTTACATACATATAAATTTAGGATACACAGTCTGCCCACTGCTAGCCTTCCAGTGTGAAGTGGAAGCAGTAAACTGGCTGTTCACGTTAATTGAGTACTTTTGAAATCCCTGATTAGGGTCTACTTTTACTCTTCATTTTGTGCCATTCTGCCATAAATTAACATAGACATGTGCCTTATCACTTTATTCATCCGTCATCCAAGTAAAACCTTAGAACCGTTAGGAATGTAAATGTGCAAAAAAAAAAAATACCAACGTCAATGACCGTAAATTTAAACATTACACTCGCAACACGGCGCCAACTTGTGAAGACTATTTTTATTAATTCGCTGCTAACTTAATAACGAGCCTGCTGTAAGCCAGTGTGTACCGACGTAGTTATGGGCAGTGATTCTTCTTAGAGGTATATTTCGAACGTGCTAACTTTAACTTGAACAGCCTGTACACGTGAACGAATATACAAACAAATCGCATTGCGTGTCTGTCTTATGAATGTATATTTTAGTCATAAATTTAGGATAAAGGCTGTTCAAGATAAAGTGAGCACTTTTAAAATCAACCCTGGAAAAATGTTACTGCCCCAACCTGCACATATTTTAACTGACACACTAGGTGGCACGCACCCAGTAAAGTTAGTAACGATGAACAGAAAGTAGTGACATGAATTAACATCGAATTAAAAGTGTTAAGTCAACACTTGTAAAAAAATTTAATAATTTCTTGTATTTTCTGTTTTTTAATGCAGATTTGTAAAGTATTCATTTTTTTTTTTTGTAATAATTTTACAGTTTTACTTGACTGGCGCATAAATAAAGTGATGAGGCCCATGGCAGTGTTAATTTTACACAAGGCGGAAGAATACATAGCGTGAATTCAAGTAGAGCTTAAGCAGGGCTTTCCAAAGTGCTCAGTTTACCGTGAACAACCTGTACACAGTGTATCCTCCGTTAGCCTCGCAGTCTAAAGCGGGGACGTCGGGAAGTAATAAACTGAGGGGGTGATGTGTTTCGCAGGACAAGACGCGAGTGGTGTGTCCGGTTATCGACGTGATCAGCATGGACACGTTCGAGTACATCGGCGCGTCGGCGGACCTGCGCGGCGGCTTCGACTGGAACCTGGTGTTCAAGTGGGAGTACCTGTCGCCCGAGGTGCGCCTGCATCGCAAGAAGGACCCCACGGCGGCCATCAGGTGACCGTCATCTGCCTCTGCTTCCACAAACCCGGTTGTCCTGCTTGCCTTCCACCAAGGCGAACTCGAGTTCGATCCTCGACCGGGTCACTCCCGGATTTTCGCACGTGGGAATCGTGCCGGACGATGCCGCTGGTCGGCGGGTTTTCTCGGGGATTTCCAGTTTCCCCCGCCCTTTCATCCCGGCACTGCTCCATTCTCACCTCACGCACCCTTATCGGTTCTCAAGAACCTCGCTGTTAAGAGCTGCCCGAACCTCTTCACTCACTCACAAGCCCAGAACCGTCTTTGCAACGCCTGGGACGTAGATTAAAGGCAATTTTACACGATTAAATATTTATTTAATTCACTTTATTGAACCAAATAGTTACTTAATTTGCATTTCAGTGCAGTGTATTCAATAAGCTTTCATTTCCCTAAATAAAAATTTATCACAAATTTTTTAATGAAACCATTTGAAAAAAATAAGCAAATTTCTAGAAGTATCTATGACTCGTGTACGACACGAAAATAATTGGTTAAACCAAAACAAATTTTCATAATTTTAATGTTCTATTTTTTTTTTAAAGAATGTCCTTATTTTGTGTTGCGTTTACCTACGGGACTTGAACCGCTGACCCTATCATTTTATCAATACAAAGTCTGTAGCAAAGTTCAGTTTAGGCTCCTATTGTAGTTTCGCTCGTGTCCGGCTAGTATGTTTTAAGATAGGGCGATCGGGAAAAGAAGTTTTTATAAGTGTTAGAGGGTCTCAAAATAATACACACCTAAAAAATGTTTCGCGCCACTACAATTACTGAATTATTCGATTACTCACGTCCCAAGCGAAAGTATGGGATGAAAGTGCGCACTGTACAGAGTATAATACGCCTTTCATTCTAATGCACCTACTGTCCAAGCGAACATCCTTAATGAGTAACCAATTTACATGCGGCGCAAAACTTTTTTTGACGTGTGTATTTATAGCATGCTTGATATCTTGAAAGTATAATTCAGTACTCGTCTGGGGTATGTTTGGTTTCTTAGGTGAGCATATTGGGGAAACCGTTTAACAGTTTCTTCAAAACCCTTCGTATTTCAAACATGCTGCAACGCAGTTTAACATCACGGTAATTGAAGTCCGCGTACAGAAAAATCACGACAGGAAAACACAAGGTAGAATTATTTTTGCCAGCGTTGAGAACAGGTACAATTTTGTAATGCCAGAGTTATGCATTTCTGTGGATTGCGGCGTCATTAGTATTTATTAGTGCGGGGCAAGAAATTATGCTAATTTATGGAGTAGAATCAAACAAAATTCATCATAATTTTGTATGTCAACAGTATTCATTAGAAGCATTAATCATGCGTACAGAGATCCTCTTACCGGCCTTTTTTGCAAAATAGTACTAGGTAAGAAAGTGGAACATTTTGCCATATTTCTGGGACCATGCAATTTATTTCCACCACATTTTGCACAACAGTAATGGTACAGAATGCCATGCAAACATATACATGATTTAAGTGGTGTCGTGCATTTTCAAAATGGTGGCTATATAAATAATTTTGATAGGTTAGGTTCGTCATATATATTAAACAATTTAACCAAATTCAACCAAACTTTTTATGCCGACAGTATCTATTAGATGCACCGTGTGCAGAACAACTTGTGTAGGCAATGTTGTAAGATAGCACCAAATAAGAACATACAGTTTTTATGCCATATCGCTGGAAGCAATCAACCGATTTCCACCAAAGTGCTCACGCAAGTGGAACTTACAGTAGGCCACGTAAACGTAATGCGTTTTAAGTGGCTCAGACACTCATTTTCAAATCTGTGAACACCAGTGAGTATTTTACGTTAGAAAGCCCAATCACCCAAAACATTAGTCTGATTAAATCCGAAGTTGCTCCGAATACTACCTCTGTAATGCAGTTGGTTGCACGCTAGCTTATGGTACGCGGTTTTTTCTGGGTTCGAGTCCTGGGTAAGGCACGTGTATTCGTAATTGTCTCACTACTTAATTTGTTTCTGGTTTCATCTCTCATGATATTGTTGTCAACGAGACGTCAAGGTTTGCCGGCCATCTAAGCTTTTAAGAACTTCATTAAAATTATTTGCACCAATGAAGAGGAAATTCGGCTCATTAGATAAATCAGTAACTTCTTATTTTTCTCAAGCCCTGGTCAAAGCGTAACAGCCAAGACAGATGACCACTTCAAAATCATTTAAATTATAATTTTTACTGATATATGTATACTGATGTACACAAAAAATTATATTGGAGACATATGATAAAGATAAAAGTCATCTGTCGTGAGTATTTTTATGGCTTGACGTAAAAAAAAAGCATGAAAACGCTAAGGGCGACACTTGTAAATGCGTCAGATGCTCAGTCATCTTTAGACGTGAAACGTAGAGCTTTGACAAAAAAGGGCCTTATGAGCGATTCACGGTAAAGTGAGCACTTTTGAGAGCCCTGCTTAATTTCAATTTTTGTTAATTTTGTATCTCTCCGACACGTGTAAATATAAACTTTACCATTCAAACACTATGTTTGTTTCTCTTCTCGGAGAATTATATGTGAAGTGAATAGATTTGGACGGCGCCTAACATTGATGCCTTGAGAGCCGATGAGGGTGAAGCGAGGTGAGTATGGAGCAGCGTCGGAATGAAAGTGCGGAGAAAACGGGATATTCCCGAAAAAAAACTCGCCGACCAGCGGTATCGCCCGTTACAATTCCCACGTGCGAAAATCCGGGAGTGACCCCGCCGGGAATTGAACCGGGTTCGCCTAGGTGGGAGGCGATCAGAGAGTTATAGTCTACTGTATTTACCCAATAAATGCTCGAGTGAAAAGTGGGATTATGAGGATTCCAAATACCTGAAAACTGACGACTTGAATAAGGGTTCATTGTACATTGGTTGTTTATTTTTGTACAATGCACTTCCTTTGTGCTGTACTCTCGCGAGGTACCCAAGAGTGAGATTTTTACATATTATGCTATCAAATTTAATATTTACTGCCCTATACTACAAGGGTGAGCATTTTCTCTCATCAACGCACGCCACTGGAAAGTTTGATCCAGGATTGAATTTTCTTCCTTCGTAAGCACAAGGCTCTCGTAAATAAAATTCTGAATTATTTGGTTATTTAACACGTTAAAAAAGCAGGTATGCAGCTTGGAATGATGGATAACTGTCTTCAAAAACATTGGTAAATAACATCTTGGCAATATTTTACATGCAAAATGCCTCCAAAATTACGTGGATTGATATTCGATGTAAATAAATTTCCCCATGTCAGCTGAAATACAATAAACGAGTGGATAAACATTTAGGAAAAAACAATTACGTGTTTTTTATGTTCTATTTTTAGTAGGAAATTAAGAGTTGCGCACAGTTTAATTCCTTCCAGAATTAATGGCATAGGTTCGTTGTTTGCGATAGGCTAAAGAACTTTTTAAACGTCATAGGATCGCAACATAATACAGCACCTGTTATAAAAAACTTAGCTACAGTTTCTTTAAGCTACCTCACAATTTTATTGATAAATATTGCATACGGGCACGAGATTTATCATGTTCACGTGAAGTTATACACTAAATGTCGTCATTTCTGGAAAGTTATTCGTAATGCAAAGAAAAGCAGACGAACCATGACACTGAGAAACTGTGTTATTTTGTAAGATCTTTATCCGATGATATTCATAAATGATCAGTTCTAGTAGTTTTGTGTGTGCTGTAACTCGTGTTTACTGGAAAAGCAACGCGAAAGAGCGTGCCCTGACGCGGAAGCATATGTCACCCGCCGATGGACACTTGTCTGACACTACAAAAAGGAGCAAGGGTAGTATTAAGTTAATAAGCAATTTATTACTGATATTGGCATAGCACAACAAATTTTCTAAACCACCGTTTCACGAACGGCGGTTTAACTAGCTCAGAAAAATGCTCGGTGAACAATGACACTCCGATGAAAAATTTACACAGGACCATTGGGGTAAAGCAGACGAGGGCGTGAAATTACTAGATTCCTGACTCTCGTGAAGCTTCCCTGACAGCACAGGATGTCCCCGGGATATCCCATATATTTCCCGAGTAACCTAAATATCTTGGCCTTTATATGAATATCCCAAAAATACTTTCACCTTCTCCCTCGGTTTACAATGCATAATAAAATTTTCTTACTAGAAGCTATGTTTTTTTCATTTCGTAGTATATTTAACTTTATTGATTTCTTTACGTAAATAGCTATTGGATTTTTTNAGAAGCTATGTTTTTTTCATTTCGTAGTATATTTAACTTTATTGATTTCTTTACGTAAATAGCTATTGGATTTTTTATGTGGGATATTGATTATATCCTATGGATGTCCTTCATGGATGTCCTACGGCTATCCACAACATGACCATTAGGGCGACTCGGGGATATCCGTAGTACGTCCCAGGAATATTACAGGATGCACTACGGATATGCTGCATTTACGAAAAAGTTATTCCATCATCGCCCTCCATGCGCTGTTAGGGTGAGTATCGTAGCAAAAAAAAAATCCCCAATTAAAAGTCNGATGCACTACGGATATGCTGCATTTACGAAAAAGTTATTCCATCATCGCCCTCCATGCGCTGTTAGGGTGAGTATCGTAGCAAAAAAAAAATCCCCAATTAAAAGTCTTTCAGCCAGACATGACATACTATAGCAGAGCAGCAACTACTATTGAAAAAACTTCTGTATACACAGAAATTACGGGTAAGATGGCGCTCCAGAAAACGGAAGTTACGTGTTTTATCACAGTCTAGAAGATTAGTGTCCTCTTATTAAAGATACAAAACATTCGTAACTTCCGTAAGTGCCCCTTGTCTGCCTTCCTCTGGTCGACTAATGTGTGACATGTTACGTGGCCCTAACGCGGAAGTAAGTGATATTGCGAGACGTGACATCGGCATGTCGTTACATTTGATCTTATAGCGCAGCCGTTTGGCTTAGCGAGTGCGCAGCCAAGTTACATTTCTGTGTTGTTATAAACTCGAATACGTTAAACACGTTATTATGTAGTGCTTATAAATCACGAATAGCATGATTTTATTTTTATCACTGTTTCACACGTTCTTTCAGTAAGACGTTAATACGTAGAAATATTTGTAATTATTCACTGCCAACATTAGCAACCAATGTTCAGGGCGCCGCCTACCTGGCGCTTGACTTGCGATGCAACGCGTTTGAAATCCGTGTTTTTTTTTTTACCAAACCATTAAACATTTTTTCATTACGCCAATGTACGAAAAGAAAACACGCTTCAGACGAGTTACGTATAGTGCTCTCAATATATCATGTACATTAAAAATGTTATTCCCGAGCCCTCCAACATAGGTAAAAACGGCTTTTTCACACTGCAGTATCTCATAATATACTGGTTAGAAACATGGGAAACTATTATGGGGACCTGCATTTGACTTGGCTACAGACTTTCCACCAATAAAATGATAGGGTCACCGCTTAAAGTCCCATAGGTACACGCAGCACGGCGAGAACACTGCACGCCAGTTCAGAGCCTTGCGCGTAGGAGCGAAGGGACATCAGGCGCGCGTGTCATTGTCGTCCTTATCGCTCCCACGCTTTCCTGCCTCAAACGCGCTAAAAACCATTAAGTAGACGGCACCCGTAATGTTGAATGATTACAAAAGTGCTTGCTTTACTGTAAAGGGGCCTGTACCATCTTGCAGCTGGGGAACATGAAACGGTAAACCAGAATATCTTTGTGGCACAGAACTGAAGAGAAAGTTATGCTCTACGTCTTTATGCCGCTTTGTATTTAGCACTTCGGAATTCCCACGCCCGTAGATCAACCAGGAAAACACCTTTTTAACTATTTTTAAGGATCAGAAATTATTATTAGACAGATGAAACGAAAAATTTAAATTTGGTATCCGCTGACATGAAGAGTCACGACAGTTCTAACAGACACTGTTCAAAATATGTAGCAGGATTGGAGGACAAAATCTTTTTACTTCCTTCTGGTTACGGTTTTTCTACCTAGCAGGAGTATAAGCATAAACGGGATAGACACAAACAAGAAATAAAACGCATGACTTGAACTAAAATTAAATTAATGATCTTAAAATACGAGGGTAGATTCAGAAGTCATGGTAACTATTGTTTATCTCCCGAAAATGACCAAACACAGGAATGTACTATGTACAGTTGAAAGTGTACAAGTACGTTTTAAAGGTGATGCCACATGGGGTATGGATGCAGGAATGTCTGACAAGGAACAAAGACAAACATGGCTGCTTTAATACCGTTTGATTGATATATTTTCACACTAACAGCTTACACTCATTTGAACGGTACGTATCGTACATGTATGAGCTGTTCAACATCCTTCCAAGTAGTCTCCGAGGACGTCCATGGTTCGTTGCCAGCGATGAGGCAGGCATCGTCACAGCATTTCGGCGAGAGGTGGCGCACATTGACGGATCTCAAGCAGCCGATGGCATTTCCCGTCTTCCTCATCGCTGGCAACGAACCATGGACAACCTTGGAGACTACTTTGAAGGATGTTGAACAGCTCGTACACGCACGATACGTGCCCGTTCACACGAGTGTATACAGTTTATACGAGAATATATAAATTAAACTGTAATTTCAAATTTCAAGCAGCCATGTTTGTCTTTGTTTCTTGCCGTACATTCCTCCATCCATACCCTATGTGGTGTCACCTTTAAAACGTACTTGTACACTTTCAACTGTACATAGTACATTTCCTGTGTTTGGTCATTTTCGGGAGATTAGCAATAGTTGCCATGACTTCTGAATCAGCCCTCGTATAAATATTTCGAAATTGATGCAATACTACCCTTGAAACTTGGAACAGAGCAGCTCTGTTTTACGGCTCATGTTCCAGAATGCATTTTCCCACGCGTTTCAAATTTCATAACAGTTTATTACTGAGGGAGGCTGATTTCGAGTTTTTCTCCGATAGCAGATTTGTTATACACACGCTGTACATTAATGAACTAATTAATAATTTGTGAGACTTCCATCCTTTGTGGTGTAGCTGATAAAACGATGATCCTCGCAGCGGGAGATAACGTTCGGTACAGCGTGCGAGACATTAATTAAAATAAGCCCGTAATAATGGACAGTATTGTGATATTGATATTAGGGCAAAATGCGTAGTCAACACACGCATTCATTATATTGTGTAATCAGCTAATAATCGTATTATGGTAGTAGGTGTTTATGAAAGGAAACTTTAGAAACGTTTAAATGATGTAATCATTGATATCGGACTATAATTTTCCGTACTCTTGCCGTTATGGTTGAAGTCACTGGTTCCATTTCAGACAGAGAATAGTTTTCTGCGTCAATTGTCTTGTACGTAATGTAGCAGGGACCGGTGTGTGTGTTTCGTCGCGGAACTCCCGAGCTAAAAAGTAAAACTATCCGTTTGATACAGCTAAGATGCCATTCCTTGTGTACTGATTTCCGGAAATCCTCTATTTGGTTACCTTACAGTGCTGAAANACGAACCATGGACAACCTTGGAGACTACTTTGAAGGATGTTGAACAGCTCGTACACGCACGATACGTGCCCGTTCACACGAGTGTATACAGTTTATACGAGAATATATAAATTAAACTGTAATTTCAAATTTCAAGCAGCCATGTTTGTCTTTGTTTCTTGCCGTNAGTTTATACGAGAATATATAAATTAAACTGTAATTTCAAATTTCAAGCAGCCATGTTTGTCTTTGTTTCTTGCCGTGCATTCCTCCATCCATACCCTATGTGGTGTCACCTTTAAAACGTACTTGTACACTTTCAACTGTACATAGTACATTTCCTGTGTTTGGTCATTTTCGGGAGATAGCAATAGTTGCCATGACTTCTGAATCAGCCCTCGTATAAATATTTCGAAATTGATGCAATACTACCCTTGAAACTTGGAACAGAGCAGCTCTGTTTTACGGCTCATGTTCCAGAATGCATTTTCCCACGCGTTTCAAATTTCATAACAGTTTATTACTGAGGGAGGCTGATTTCGAGTTTTTCTCCGATAGCAGATTTGTTATACACACGCTGTACATTAATGAACTAATTAATAATTTGTGAGACTTCCATCCTTTGTGGTGTAGCTGATAAAACGATGATCCTCGCAGCGGGAGATAACGTTCGGTACAGCGTGCGAGACATTAATTAAAATAAGCCCGTAATAATGGACAGTATTGTGATATTGATATTAGGGCAGAATGCGTAGTCAATAGACGCATTCATTATATTGTGTAATCAGCTAATAATCGTATTATGGCAGTAGGTGTTTATGAAAGGAAACTTTAGAAACGTTTAAATGATGTAATCATTGATATCGGACTATAATTTTCCGTACTCTTGCCGTTATGGTTGAAGTCACTAGTTCCATTTCAGACAGAGAATAGTTTTCTGCGTCAATTGTCTTGTACGTAATGTAGCAGGGACCGGTGTGTGTGTTTCGTCGCGGAACTCCCGAGCTAAAAAGTAAAACTATCCGTGTGATACAGCTAAGATGCCATTCCTTGTGTACTGATTTCCGGAAATCCTCTATTTGGTTACCTTACAGTGCTGAAATGGTCTAGTTTTCGCCTCCTTATCCCCCACCCCCCCCTATTTCCATTACAACGTTAATATGGTAAGTTTTATTCCCTTATTCCCTTTATTTCCTTGATTAATCCGTAATTGCTACGACATTGCACTCACTTGGCGAGGAGACACTGAGCGCTTTTGAAAGCCCTGCTTAGGGTATATTTATCTGCCCATTTTGTATATTTTTGCTATGTATAAAAAATAATTTTGCCACGGGCCCGTTCACTTTATTGGTGCGTCGATCAAAGGAACTTGGATATTATTCGGGATCATACATGTCGTATTATCTCAGATAGTGTGCTCTTATGAGTATAAAACAGAAACCAAATAAAATAATTTCATTTCGCACAGATTTGAAAATCATACTGTTACAATTACTTTAAGATATAGAACTACTTTTCTTTATTCGTTGCCAACTTTACCATGAGTATTCCGGTCACAACTTACGTTAAAATGTATGCAGATATGGGCAATTATTTTTCAAAGGATGATTTTAAAAGTGCTAAATTAACTGTGAACAGCCTATACTTTGAGTTCAACTCTCGGCATGAAGCAAACTGCTTGCCCCGAATTTCTACTAAAGTGGGTTTCTTAGCCCGCTATGATCTGAAGATCCCATAGTGTTATTAATTTTCTCATGGTCGACTGGACATTTTTAAAAACTCGTTTTATTCATATTTATGCCCAGTGTGTAACCATGTGTTGATCATTAGACGCTGCTAAATTTATAATACGTGCAACCCTAAGAAATGATTTTTAATTTGTCGCTAAAACATGGGCATTACTGTTAATACTTCATTCAGCGCTTACATAAAAATATACATCTTTTGAGTTTTTTTAAGTTTGTTTTCAGAAGTGCTTATTAAATTGTGGACCAACTCCATTTTTCTACATAGTGAAGATCACACTAATAATGATTACGTTGTTAATTTGTATTATCCAAGTATGTTAATAAAAAATGTTTTGGGAAAATAAAAATTTTATCACCTCAAATTCATATAAAAGCAAGAAAAGTTTGTGCCCGTGTGAAAAAATGAGAATTTTTAAGCTGTTCAATGACGGGCGTAGTGCATAACCCGTTTGTAAGTGTTCTTTAATGCTGATTGGTTATTTGTCTTGTGTGCAGGACGCCNTATGTTAATAAAAAATGTTTTGGGAAAATAAAAATTTTATCACCTCAAATTCATATAAAAGCAAGAAAAGTTTGTGCCCGTGTGAAAAAATGAGAATTTTTAAGCTGTTCAATGACGGGCGTAGTGCATAACCCGTTTGTAAGTGTTCTTTAATGCTGATTGGTTATTTGTCTTGTGTGCAGGACGCCAATGATTGCTGGTGGCTTGTTCGTCATCGACAGATTGTACTTCGAGAAGCTGGGCAAGTATGACATGATGATGGATGTGTGGGGGGGAGAGAATCTAGGTGAGTAACTATTCATTGCCGTACCTATGTTTTGTTCTCNCTTTGCCGTTACCTATGTTTTGTTTTCTTTCCTTCTTGTATTGTGCATTTCCTTTTTTTATTAAGCAGTATTTAACAAATTAAGGTAAAAATCGCCGTGGTATTTATAATCTATTAAAAATGTAATTTTGTATGCCTTATAAAACTTAGGGTTTTTAAATTTTTTGTGAGTAGATGTAGCGTGTATTTTCTGGTGTACTGAGAACATTAAAATTCGTTTTCAAATTACAACCAGCCATTTAAGAATTGTACAAGTGTCAGTATATGTGGCAGCATAAGGATTGTGCGAATGTTAATTTACGTATTTTTAATGGTAATGTCCTTTATGGCCTTCGCAACAAAATAATCAATGAATGTTAAAAAGCAAAAAATAATAATAATAAAAGGTACTGTTGAGTTACAACAGCTTGTGTGTGTTAAGCGTGTAGTCGCTGCGTGTTCTGTTTTCAACTGGTGCCTTGACTTCGTGGTGTTGCTACAATTGCGTTTTCTTTTCTCAAGTTCACATTTCGACAAGGTTATTAGCAGATATCGCTGAGTCATCACCTATGGATTATGAGTTCATAGGTTAAAATCTATGTAAGTCGTGGAAGGACATGCGGGCTTTTGGTTTTAGGTGCAACTTAGATTAAATATAAAAATCTTTTTTTGCAAAATTTGCTTCTCGGCATTAAACAGGAGCATAAATAAGCAACAAAAACTCTTGTTAAAACTTGGGAAAATGCTTGCAGTACTGTTGTAGAACAATCACCACAAATTCGTATTTAGATTATGCATGAAAAGAAAATTATAGCTGCGACAACTGACTCATTGTGAAGTTGGTTCATTGTTGATTGAAGTATTTTAATCTTGTAGTTAGTGTGGTTGGCTGATTTCTTCTTCCCGTTGTGTATACTTCAGCCATGTGTAAAAAGGATTTTTCCCTGGGATTTCATTGTTTCTGTCTATAAAATATTCTTTGAACAAGTGCTTGTGGAAATATTTAGTAACAAATTTGGTTCCTTTATACTGATTACCGTACTGAAGTATACAAGTGGCTAAAACATTCAAACGATACTTCTTTAAATAAGTCGTTCAACACTTAAGCTACTTTGCAAAATTCACTGCCAATATTACCGCAGTCTATGACCGTGATTTTTATCAATAAAAATATTTGCATTTACTAGCAGGGATTTACAGAATTATTTCTGAATTTGTAAAGTATTTTCTGCTTGGAAATACTAAATAATCAACTGATCGCATATTTGCAAAATGAGTCACGTTAAAAATATTTTATAAAGAATTATTTCAAAGAATTAAAAATTAAATAATATTACAAAATAGTTTAAAATCCATCCAGTCGGACGAAGTTCCACTTTCCACAAAATGAAGCTTACCGAATTCTTTAAACACATCGCGGTCAGCCATGAAGTGAGCTTCACGGAGGTGGAGGTAGCAAAGTGCTTCAGAGGCTTGTAAGTGCGTAAGCGATAAGGGCGACACCGGCATTTTCATCACGTACCTTATCGCCTCTATACCTAAGGTACTGAACAGGCGGGCAGTCTTTTCTTTATCCTATACCCGATATTTTACAGTTGTTCAACGACAACTCGTGAATAAAACACATCTTGGAGGAAAGTTGAGAAACTTGACACTGCTGTTGGTACATTTAACCTTTTTTTTTAGGGAGTTATTCGTATGTAAAAATCTCTCAGAGATATTGGTAAAATTTTAAGTCGTGGTTTTTTTTTTTACTGGAGCTCTGCATGTCAGTTGACCGGCGTGTAAGGGAGACTTCTTAACGACAGCATATGGTGATTTGTATTACGTAACTGCTAATGTATAGTGGCCATGGTGTGGCAAGATCTCCACTTCTTCTAATTGCGCAACGCAACAGACCGACACACACTTGCAATCACGCAGTACTCGTTAACAGGCCGTTTGAAACTAAAAACTCAAACGCCCGCCAGGGCCTGCGGTTGGTCTTTATGTCACACGTACTGGCCATTCCTCGCCGGTGTTCAGATGTGCAGGACACGCCGGCATACAAGAAGGTGACTGTGAGAGTGCCATCTTATCTTCTTCCGCGATGACAGTTCTCCCGCTCCTCGAGAGGTGGCCTAATGTAGCTTAGCAAGGTACGATTGCAAGACACGCATGTGGCAGCGTCTTGCATACTATCCTGTTGCCTGTTATTTGAGTATCTTACTTTCCTAGTCTGTCATAATTTTGGAATTAAGTCTTTGCATTGATAACGTATCTTAACCCCTTATAGCAGCACAAATACACATGTAAAAATAATTTTTAAAAATTGAGCTTAAACCATTGAACTAATGTTTTTATCGATTGGGGCAAGGACCTGCGCCATTGGCCGTTCTCAACTAAACATTTTGCGCTACACTACTGCTCCGAACTGCAGTTCATGCATCTAAATGACCGATTACTTATCAGTATGTCAAAACTAACAAAAAAAATGTGCCTTGTGGTTTTAACCCAAAAGCATCGTTTTCGAGAAATTATTTTATTTTAAACCCAGGATATTACAGTACCTTGCTGTTAGACAGCACGCATAACATTAGATAAATAATGGTTGCATCGATCTCGCGGCGCCATTTCTTAAGGGAAGCACATCCTGATTAAAGTAGTTTAAATTAATGAAAAACCATTGCAGATTGAACTTAATCTTTCTGCGTTCGGTTTTTAGTCACGAAGACAAGAGAATGTTGAAGTGTAGTCTGCCATAAAGCACCATCACCGGAAAAAGAAGGTCGCCATCGTGATTTGCTCCCTAAATGTGTTATACCCTGAAGAAACTGATAACTGAATGACAGTATTAATCTCCAAAAGACGTAGAAGGAATACACTGAACCATATAGTTAAAAAAAATTTTCAGAAATTTAAAGTTGCTTTTAAAGTCCTGAATATCAGGTAACACTTTCAACACGCACATCCGCTTGGGTGTTAGAAAAACGACGTTTTGGAACATACCGCGTTGCAACCATGCACGGACATGCAACTCGTGTGCGGGACAGTGGGAGAAAAGGCCGCCTTGCAAACGCCGTGATTGGGTGCGTGCCATCCAAGCGAGGTATATTGAGCTGCGATGTGGAATTTTATACCGGCATACATTTAATAATTTCTTGGGGACAGCACATTTACCGCATACATTAAGGAGACGACTCATGTTTATTCAATAATGGTGCTTTACGAGAATGATAATTTGTTTGTCAACCATATGTCACCGTCGCTATAAACAGAATAGCCCCGCCTGCAGTTGTTTTTAATTTATTGTAAATTAACATTTTTGCAGTTTTCTTACACCGGGATGTACTTTCCTTACGAACTGGTGCCGTAGGATCGATACAACCATTTCTTAGGACTGTTATGCGGGTGGTTTATCTGACAGGTATGATAACACTCCGGCTTGAAATTGGACGAATTCTGTTAAACGCGGGAGTTTAGGTGAAAAACAGAATGTAACATTTTTAGTTTACTTTGACATACTGAATAATAATTTTGTCATTTTAAAATCAACTTTGCACTGGAGTCGTTAAATTTGACAGACATCAATTATATCCACGAAATAATTTGGTAGCAGCGACAGGTTTCGCAGTGGCTGAAATATTATGTAGAAACTCGGTTTTCTATTTTAGTACTTTATGTAATATTTGTAATAAAATTAGTAATTAAACCCCNTGTTCTATCTTAGTACTTTATGTAATATTTGTAATAAAATTAGTAATTAAACCTCCACTTGAAATCATATACTCCCTTTAGGAGTCATTATTTATCCTAAAAGTTGTACATATTTTTTTCAATTTTTTTTTCCTCTATGAAGAAACTGTAGCAAAAGTTGTCTGTCGAATTCAAATACTCTGTGTATTTTGAAAGTTTAAAAACAGTGCGAATGATTTTGTGATTTCGTATTTAATTGATTCGTTACTTAATAAGTCGATTTAAAAACAAAAATTAAATACAATAAATTACGAGCTACGTATATACGGTTTGTGTATTTAGTCATATCTTTGATTGTTTGCTGAAAGAACGCAACCCGTTCAACGCGGCTTTTGTGCGGGTTGCAGAGATACAGGTGTAGTGGTACCGCTTTATCCCATCTATGCTGTTGCTAAAAATAGAATGAATTGTGTCACATTTTTGGCGTTTTTGAAGGGATTTCTTTTCAGCAGTAAATTTTCATACTCTAACATACAAATAAGTTAAATTTAGGAGCCGAGTGCGTTTTGACTCACGAGGGGCGAAGTATTTGTTTGTGAAAATGACGTTTATTTCAACGTTCCTTTTGTAAGTCCAGTATCAGTAATTAATAGGGGCTGCCATGATCATTTTAATATTCCTAAACAAGACACCATTTATGCCAGGACGGATTAAGGATTGAAATTTCCATTGAGCTTATATTGTAAGGATTACTGGCGACACTTGATAAGACACTTCGCACCGAACCACAATTATACAACCAATTTTTTTAGGACTGTATCAAATTACTGCGCTGTAGTACTGAGCTACAGCATATATAGTAGTAACATGAGCTGAACGTTGTAATTTTTAAAGATGAATGCAAAACTATGTAAATGCCTTAATTATGCATATGTATGTTAGTTAATAGTTCCATATTAGATTTATACAACTTGAGTAAGTTAAGAGTACACATATGCTCTGTTTTAAATATTTCTTCCCATCATTAACTGGCATGTGTCTTATGCCCCTGGTTATAGTGGATACTTCCAACTAATTCTATTCATCTGTATTTTGGATTCCCTGCTGAAAGTACAAAATCCACAGAGTTTATACAGTAATGTAAGGGTGGTAAATTATAATATGAGGGTGGTAAATTATGGATATACTTTAAAGTAATTTACTTGCTGTTCTCACAGGTATGAGCCCTCATATGTTTGGTTTTTGCTTTGAGCCTTTCGTGAATAAGTAAGCAGCTTTAAATATCTTGCATTTCCTTCCACCCACCAAACAAGTCACATACAATGAATGACTACCATAGTTCTTGGAACTGGAGTTTGAAATTATGCATTGGTAAAAATGATTCCCCTAATCTAATGTCATCACGAAATTTACAAAATCTGTTGCCAATTTTTTGAGAACAATATCCATAAATGCGGTGTTTAAAGTAGGTTATTAATTTTTTTTTTAATACATTGAAGAATAATCGCAATGCATGCAAGCGCCAATATAGGAAACTACTAAAGGCAGCTGTGAATAATGGTGACTTACAGTTGCACGAGTTTTATTGGTTTAGTTTGTGTTTGTAAACTTTACACTGTTTACAGTGCTGTACAATATACTAAATTTGCAGTACTCTAACCCAGTATTTTTCAAAAATTTTCTGACAGTGACCTCCTTATGACCTTGTTTTCCTCTCATCATCTTCAGCTCTGTTTCACCATCCCCCCTCCCTATCCAGTATACTTCTGGTCCATTCTCTGGTATCATTAATTCCTGTATTCTATATACTTGCATCTTTCTCTCTCTCTCTTCGTCCCCCTTTTGCTCTTTTACAATTTATTGTGCACAAAACTAAAACACAAGGTTTTTACCGAGTAGCGAATGACTTTGTATGTTTAGTTTTCTGCAGTGTATAGTTTAGGGATCATGTGATAGGTGGGTGACTATTGTCAAAGATATACACAAAGTATCAAGGAAGTTACTTTCAGTGAAAATAAACTAAACGGAATAGTTTAAAAATATTGATAGAGTTTTGAGATCTTACAGTCTGGACCAGTGTAAACTGCTCTTGACAAACCTCACATGCCTATGTCCATGTTTGATTAAATTTTTTATCATAGATGTGTACACACTGTCAAATAACTGAACGCAGAATGCCAATATGCTGTCCCGGGTTGAGCTTACAAACCAAATATGCAAGCTTGTGACAGCCAGACTGTACGTTTAGCTGGCCCAATTGAGTGGGTATATTCAAAACACCAGTGCCTTTCAAGCACGCCTGAGTTGATTTTCATTATGTTCCTTTTGTTGGAATTGGAATTATCGGTTTACTGGTNCAGTTGTTTTTAATTTATTGTAAATTAACATTTTTGCAGTTTTCTTACACCGGGATGTACTTTCCTTACGAACTGGCGCCGCAGGATCGATACAACCATTTCTTAGGACTGTTATGCGGGTGGTTTATCTGACAGGTATGATAACACTCCGGCTTGAAATTGGACGAATTCTGTTAAACGCGGGAGTTTAGGTGAAAAACAGAATGCGACATTTTTAGTTTACTTTGACATACTGAATAATAATTTTGTCATTTTAAAATCAACTTTGCACTGGAGTCGTTAAATTTGACAGACATCAATTATATCCACGAAATAATTTGGTAGCAGCGACAGGTTTCGCAGTGGCTGAAATATTATGTAGAAACTCGGTTTTCTATTTTAGTACTTTATGTAATATTTGTAATAAAATTAGTAATTAAACCCCCACTTGAAGTCATATATTCCCTTTAGGAGTCATTATTTATCCTAAAAGTCGTACATATTTTTTCAATTTTTTTTCCTCTATGAAGAAACTGTAGCAAAAGTTGTCTGTCGAATTCAAATACTCTGTGTATTTTGAAAGTTTAAAAACAGTGCGAATGATTTTGTGATTTCGTATTTAATTGAATCGTTACTTAATTAGTCGATTATATACAAAAATTAAATACAATAAATTACGAGCTACGTATATACGGTTTGTGTATTTAGTCATATCTTCGATTGTTTGTTGAAAGAACGCAACCCGTTCAACGCGACTTTTGTGCGGGTTGCAGAGATACAGGTGTAGTAGTACCGCTTTATCCCATCTATGCTGTTGCTAAAAATTGAATGAATTGTGTCACATTTTTGGCGTTTTTGAAGGAATTTATTTTCAGCAGTAAATTTTCATACTCTAACCTACAAATAAGTTAAATTTAGGAGCCGAGTACGTTTTGACTCATAAGGGGCGAAGTATTTGTTTGTGAAAATGACGTTTTTTTCAACGTTCCTTTTGTAAGTCCAGTATCAGTAAATAATAGGGGCTGCCATGATCGTTTAAAATTTTCCTAAACAAGACACAATTTATGCAAGGACGGATTAAGGATTGAATTTTTCATTGAGCTATATTGTAAATACAGGGGTAGTCATGGGAGTGCTCACATCGTGTTTGTTGTAACGGAACTAGAAAACAGATAGATAGGATTACTGGCGACACTTGATAAAACACTTCGCACCGAACCGGAATTATGCAACCAATATTTTTATGTCTGTATCAAATCACTGTGCTGTAGTACTGAGCCACAGTATATATAGTAGTGACATCAGCTGAAAGTTGTACTTTTTAACGATGACTGCAAAACAATGTAAATGCCTTAATTATGCATACGTATGTTAGTTAATAGTTACGTATTAGATTTATACAACTTGAGTAAGTTAAGAGTCTGAAAGTACACATATGCTCGGTTTTAAATATTTCTTCCCATCCTTAACTGGCATGTGTCTTATGCCCCTGGGTATAGTGGATACTTCCAACTAATTCTGTTCATCTGTATTTTGTATTCCCTGCTGAAAGTACAAAATCCACAGAGTTTAAACAGTAATGTGAGGGTGATAAATTATGGATATACTTTAAAGTAATTTACTTGCTGTTCTAACAGGTATGAGCCCTCATATGTTTGGGTTTTGCTTCGAGCCTTTCGTGATTAAGTAAGCAGCTTTAAATATCTTGCATTTCCTTCCACCCACCAAACAAGTCACATACAATGAATGACTACCATAGTTCTTGGAACTGGAGTTTGAAATTATGCATTGGTAAAAATGATTCCCCTAATCTAATGTCATCACGAAATTTACAAAATCTGTTGCCAATTTTTTGAGAACAATATCCATAAATGCGGTGTTTAAAGTATGTTATTAATTTTTTTTTTAATACATTGAAGAATAATTGCAATGTATGCAAGCGCCAATATAGGAAACTACTAAAGGCAGCTGTGAATAATGGTGACTTA